>VDFB02137365.1:34920816-34972582 GCA_007258455.2 Sequoia sempervirens
AGTCGATCTCAACTTAATGGAGTCCGACAAGGATGTCTGTATAATGCCTGAAATGGTGGCATACCTATGGAACTCTGATATCCGTTATTGTAAGAAAATTCTACTAAATACAGATAATCCTCCCAATGTGATTGTTGGTCCATTACGTACATTTTAAGCATATCCTCAAGTATTTGGTTAACTCTCTCAGTTTGTCCATCTGTTTGAGGATGATACGCTGAACTAAAGTTCGGTTGTGTACCTAGAGCATGTTGTAATGAAGTTCATAAGGCTGATGTAAATATGGGATCTCTATCAGAAATAATCCTACGAGGAATCCCATGCAATCTAACTATGTCCTCCATAAATATCCTAGCTATGGATGAAGCATTGTAAGATGATCGTACTGGCTAAAAATGAGCTACCTTAGTCAATCTATCAACAGTTACCATAATGGCATCATCTCGACATGATGATGTAGGTAATCCAAAAATAAAGTCAATAGATATAATATCCCATTTCCATTCAAGAATAAGATAAATGAAGTTCATAAGGCTGATGTAAATATGGGATCTCTATCAGAAATAATCCTACGAGGAATCCCATTCAATCTAACTATGTCCTCCATAAATATCCTAGCTATGGATGAAGCATTGTAAGATGATCGTACTGGCTAAAAATGAGCTACCTTAGTCAATCTATCAACAGTTACCATAATGGCATCATCTCGACATGATGACGTAGGTAATCCAACAATAAAGTCAACAGATATAATATCCCATTTCCATTCAAGAATGAGATGTGGCTGTAATAATCCAGCGGGATGTTGATGCTCAACTTTGACTCGCTAGCATTCAAGACATCTCGATACATAGTCAGCAATATCACGTTTCATACTAGGCCAGAAATACAATTTTCGAAGATCCGCATGCATTTTCTTAACACCTGGATGAGCTGAGTATGGAGCTCGATGTGCTTCAATCATAATTAATGTACAAAGACCCTCAGAATGTGGTACATAGATATGATCTAAATGTCATAATATACCATCCGGTTCAAGGATATACCCTGCAAATCGACCTTCTAAAGTTCTACCAGATTCAATCTCCAACTTCACTTCCTGATACAATCTATCAGTAGGAAGTGCTACTAAAATTTGAACTTCAAATCTACTTCAAGAGTAGTAGCAAAGATCTCATGTCGACAACGACTAAGAGCGTCAGCCACTACATTCTCTTTTCCTTGAACATATTTCACATCAAAATCGTATTCACACAAGAACTCCATCCACCGTCTCTGTCTAGCATTCAAGTTAGGTTGCGTAAAAATGTATTGTAGACTACAGTGATCAGTGTGAAGTTCAAAATGGTGACCCAATAAGAAATGCCTCCATCGAACTAATGCATGCACTACTGCAACAAGTTCCAAATCATGAGTGGGATATTTTAATTCGTGATCCTTGAGTTTGCGAGACTCATAAGCAATCACACGCCCATCTTGCATCAGAACTGCTCCCAAACCCTCTAAGGATGCATCAGTACAAACTACAAAATCCTTAGTAGGATCAGGAACAATCAATATAGGCACATTAGTCAATTTTTCTTTAAGTGTCTCAAAAGCCAACTGACACTGCTCTATCCAAACAAACTTCTTCCCTTTTCTCTGAAGAGAAGTAATAGGATGACCAATTGTAGAAAATCCCTGAAAAAATTGTCTATAGTAACCAGCTAGACCCATAAAACTACGAACTTCACCTACATTAGTAGGCACAGGCCAATCAACAATAGCTTGAATCGTTGAAGGATCCACAGCAATACCTTTTCCAGAAATCACATGTCCAAGGTATTTTACCTTAGTTTGAAAGAAGTCACACTTCTTCAGGTTCGCATACAATTGATTTCCCCTTAAGCATTGCAATACCTATCTCAAGTGCTCTTCATGCTCCTTCATGTTTCTCAAATAGATCAAAATATCATCGAGAAATACAAGGACAAAGCGATCAAGGTATATATGAAAAACACCATTCATTAAACTCATGAATACTGATGGTGCGTTTGTTAACCCAAATGGTACTACTGTGAATTCGTAGTGCCCATAACGAGTTCGGAATGTAGTTTTATGAATATCAGCTTCAGCAATTCGCAATTGATGATAACTAGATTTCAAATCAATTTTAGAGAACACATTAGCTCCCTTGATCTGATCGAAAAGATCACCGATTCTAGGCAATGGATACCGATTCTTAATCGTAACCTTGTTCAATTGATGATAGTCAATACACAATCTGAGTGATCCATCCTTCTTTACGAAGATGACAGGTGCTCCCCAAGGAGAAACACTTGGACGAATAAAACCCTTTTCTAATAGTTCCTCTAACTGGATACGTAGCTCCTCTAACTCTTGAGTAGTCATTCTATATGGAGCTCGAGATATAGGCTTTGCTCCAGGAACTAGGTCAACTCTGAAATCAATATCTCTCTTCGGTGGCATTCCAGGTATATCATTAGGAAACACGTCAATGAATTCCCTAAGGATAGGGTGATCATCAAGAGATATCTCTCGACTCTCACCTTCTTCCAAATCCGTCCCTATTGTTGCAAACAGTTGACAACCCTGGCGAAGACATCTCTTTAATTGCATAGCAAATATCATCTGCAAAGAGATAGGTCTTTGAACTCCTATGATTTCCACTTTCGCACCTAAATCATTAATGCAACTAACTGTCTTAAGTCGACAGTCAATAATAGCATGTTGAGATGCTAACCAATCCATACCTAAAACTATGTCATACGATCCTAACGGTGTAACATGTAGATCCACTAAGGTAGATAACATACCATTTTTAAGTTCACAACTCTATGCTAGGTTCTCTACCGGTACTTTCTCCCCAGAGGTGAATTCTACTTGCCACTTACTGCCTTGCTTTACCACCACAAGACCACATCGCTCAACGATGGTAGGTGAAATAAAGGAGTTGGTAGCTCCGGAATCAAAAAGAATAGAAACACTAACACCCTATAACTTACCTGAAGTCTCAACCACTGTGTTTTGGTGATTGTCTTGGCGGTTATTAACCGTAGCATAAACTATATGAGATCGTCCTGCATCCCCCACTTTAGGCTCAGAAGTTGTAGGTCAAGGCCCAAAACTAGAAGAACCTCTCATGGGACACTGCCTAGCAATGTGTCCCTACTGACCACACAAGTAACAACTAGTGCCTCTACCGAATCCTCTGCCACCCGAAGGTGCATTGGATTGCTAGAAACTACCTCTACTGACAGTAGACTGTGCACTCTGAGCAGGCTAATCCTATCTATTGTGCTTGTTGCACCACCAGTTGTGGTTATTTCCTGACTGTGGGATATTACCTTGTTGTGGTTGTGGATTATTATTCTTTTGAGGTGTACACTGCTGCTACTACTATTGCCCACCCTTTGAGGGTGTCTGTTGGTTCCTAGAGGAACCCCCTATCTGCACCTGTCCACCCCATGGACTAAAACCTGTTGCAGGAGCACTACCTATCTGTACTCCTGTGTGACCACCTAACCCCATAACAAGATTCTCTTCCACTATATGAGCCTTCTCCACAGCAACTTCCATAGTCTTTGGCTCAAAGACTCTGACTCCACCACTAATGAGGGCATTTAAACCCTTGATAAAATGTTGTACCAGCATCGCCTCATCATCTCCAACTCCTGCATATTGCTTGAGTTCATAAAATCTACGTTCATATTACTCAACAGATAGAGCCAACTGACGTAAATCATGAAACTCGTCAGCCCGTCATTGCCTCCAATGCTCGGACAAGAAGCGTGCTCTAAACCTCTCCAAAAATATCTCCCAAGACACTGACCCAATCTCTAAGTGGAGCTTATGCTCCTCCAAGCGCCACCAAGTAGAGGTGAATCCTCTCATATGCATTATGGTACAATAAGCACGTTTGTTGCTACCATAAGGATGCATCGCAAAGCATCGCCCTAAGTCAATCAACCAGGTTTCAGCTTCTAGACCACCCCCGGATCCATCAAAAGTAGGAGGGTGTGCCCTCAACAAATCCCTTATATGTCCTGCAATAATAGCATCCTATTGCACTGTATCATCTACTCTCCTTGGAGATCTATCACACTCTCTAACTACCTCCTGATCAACTTCCTGTCTAGGTCCAAGTCGAGCTAGGACCTCCTCTAATAAAGGGTGTAAATGTGATTCCTCTACTCCTAACTGTTCTGGAATCTGTCCCTCATTCCTCTGATCCAACTACTCTTCCTAATCACTTTGAAGAGGGCTCAAAGGGGGAGTAACTTGAGGGAATGGCCCTCAACCTCCACCTCCACCTCCACCACGACCTCTACCACATCACCTAGGCATGATCCTACACATAAACAATAACGAGTCTTAGATACTAATCAACCAAGGCTAACAGATAACGATACTATGTACTAGGTCAACCTAATGGGCTTGCGATTACCTAGAGCGTCCAGTATTAGAACCTTGGCTCTAATACCAATCTGTAATGCCCCATCTTGTAACCTAAGAAATGTTGCAATTGTTTACGAAAGTGAAATAAATTTTTTTTTTTTAAAGTATTAATATTAACTTAATTAGTTGCATACATTGTCTAAGTTACATGACGTCACACTACTTGAGAATCCCATAGACGACTTTAGTATTTAGCATTGCGTGTATATTAATTAACATAAACTTAAAAGTAAACATTGCATAACATTTGAATTCCATTCATGAAAGTATAAAGTACAAATAAGATTCTTACATTGCATTTGAAATAACATTACAATACTCATTCTTTAGATGAGGTAGATCAAATAATAGTTTACAATTACATATTTCAAATGTTCACCTCATAAACAATTGAGGGATGTTATAAATACAAGATTTCTAAAGATGCAATAAAGGAAGTACATAAATATCCAAATACGAGCTCTCCATCCATGAAGCTCTCGTTGCCATGATCATAAACTGGGGACCCAACGAAGTAAGGTGCACGTTCCACCCAACCATGTGGTACCCATAGGTCCACCCCCCGTGCTAGGAGATAGTAACAAGGTTCCCTAGACATAATCTACTAACCCTAGACACAAGTACATACTTAACTGATGGTTACATTGCTTCCAGATTTAGGATAATCAAATATTCTAATTTCACAAGGTTACTATTAATTTTAGGTGGAGTGTCATCACAATGTTGCAAAGGTTACCCTGGTGTTTCTTCCTACGTTCTGGCCCCCAACTTGGGTTACCCTGGTAACCTCTTACAAAACCCGGCCCCACATGCAAACTGTTGCGGAATCAAATATCTTTTAAAGAAATAAGATATCGATTTTCCATTCCAAGCCTTCTCAACTTAATCTCAAGACTGAACTAGCTCTTGAGTCTATAAGCGAGGCATATTAATCTAATTAAAGATTTTAAGCTAACTAATGTTTTGTTTTAGTTTCCATTGACTTACTAACTCTATGTAAGTTACCCTGGCACCACTTTGAGTGTCGGCCCTCACACAGAGCCACTCCCCTAAAAATAACACAAGAAATCTAAGTTCCCTAACTAAGGTAAACAAGGTGCACAAGAATTCATCATAAAAGACCATACATATCATAATGAACATCAAGTCTATGTTCATAAAACCAGGTGTCTGAACACCGTGCAAAACCATGTACACAACCTTAGTCAACACAAGAATTCTATTTAAACATTAACAACTCCCACATTATACAACTTGCCTGGAAGACTTGTACATCTAAAACATTCCCAATTTTCCCAATAAACGAAACACAATTTAAAGCAAATCGAAACATTAGGAATCTACATTAGGATTTACTAAATCCAGTCAATCAAAATATGATGTACAAAATTAATCATCTAGGATTTAATTTATCTTCCATTCAATACAAAAATCAAATCTATAATTTGCTCAATTTCATAACCATATATTATAATGAGATAAACTCAAGAATATCAGTTTAATTTAAACATAAATAACTGTCATAATAAATTAATTGTTAAATATCCCATTAATAATATAAATATATTTCCATATTTACTTAACATTAAATAAATATATAATTATAAGTATTATATATTATATATATATATATATATAATATATATTATATTATTAATATATATAATATATATTATATTATTAATATATATAATATATATTATATTATTAATATATATTACATATATCATATATATACATAGTAATTATAATTTATATAAGTATTAATACAAAATAACTTAAGATAAAACATATAATAGTTAAGAAATTTTGCATGGTTTTAAAAATACAAGATTAGGGCTTTTAACCCTATCTATACGCAGGCTGCACTGTGGGTAGGGCTGCCTTCGCAGCCTACCCCACAGGGCTCGGCCGTGGGTGGGGCTGCCACCGCAGCCCTCCCCACAGGGCTCGGCTATGGGAGGCAGAGCCAAGCGTTGCCCATGAGGGGGGCGCTGGACTCGGCCCTCACTATCGTCCCCCTACGGGGTTGGCCGTGGGTAGCCCCCCTGCGGCCCTTACCAGATATATTTGTTTAAAAATAATTAAAATAAAATGAACAAAATCTGATTTTTAGTTTCTGCGATTTCCAGTAATTTATTTCCATTTACAAAAAAAACTTGAAATCCTTAATTTCGTCGGTACGGCAATTACTCCGAATTTCCAAAATAAAATACTCACAATTCAATTTATAGATGATGGTATATATATATATATATATATATGTATATATATACAATTAAAATGAATATTAGATTACAAAAATATGCATATATTTTCAACAGGGTTTGTAATGGGGAAATTGAAAATTTTCAATAGGGTTTTTACAATGGAATAGATTTTCAACAAGGTTTTAATGGGAAGTTGAAGGATTTAACAGTACGCATAAATAGCCAGTGAAAAACCTATTTCCTGTAGCTTGAAAATTGTCTGTAGAGGAGAATCTTTGCTGCCTATTGCGTGTAATCCTCCAAAGCTTCTCCAGAACACAAAATCCAGAAAGATGCTAATACCAACCCAAAGAGATCTTCCAAAAATATACAGTAAATCCAAAGCAAAATTCACAAATTTACTCAAACCAATATATTTTTTTAACGGAACCATGTTCTTTCATTTCCCGTGAAGTAGTAATCTTCTATTTTCCCCAAATCCATAAAAATCTTCTGAGAGAATCCTCAACAAGAAACAATAAATTTAACTACCACACATGTCAAGAAGAAAATATCTTGTAACAACTTACCGGTAAATCTTTCTTTCTTCTTTTTCAAGATTTGCATGCTTATTAAAGAATTAAAGAATTCAAATTTCAATTTTCAATTTTCTTTTCTTTATTTAATTTATTTATTTAACAAATAAAATACCATTTCCCTCAAAACAATTTAATTTAAATTTAAATCTATTCACATAATTAAAGCAATTTTAATTTAATTTATTTATTTATTTAATTAAATAATTTTAATCTCAGTGATCAAATTACTTAACCAAACAAACTAATTAATTAATTAAATAAAATTTAAAACTTTATTTCCAACATTTAAAATTAATTTAAATCAACAGTAAATTAAAGAATAATAAACTATCATTAAATTAACAAAATTTTCCTTTCAAAACAATTAATCCAATCAAACACAAACGAGACCACCAAAGACTCCAGACTAAAACTGACGACATACTTTGACTGGGTTTAAGACTAGACTAGTATAAAACTTGTTACTACCTCCCAATCAACATTTCCCTTGAGTCTTGACACGCTCAGACCTGAATAACCAAGTGGAGTCGGTGTCATGTACCTGCAATCTTGCAACCAAACAAATAACATACATATATATAAACCATTATACAAGCACACCATGCGAAGAAAATCACGGAAATCACAGGGCACTCGCAAGCGAGTGATGCAACTTCGTTCTCCACACCAATACACATCGCATCAAACTAACAAATAAAATAACAATTAATCTACCATAAACATATATATAGCAATAACATCTGAAGGAAACATCTACGCTAGTACAAAGCATGTCAGAAATTAATTATCACCATACAATGTTTATCATATCACAAAATGAATCCACTGTCGCTCTAAAGTCAGTGATCAAAACATCCAAAACAAAGTACCAAAGTCTAACAGTGTGAAAACATGCAAACAGTAATCATAAGCAAAATGTTGTAGGGGTCACCCAATGTCCAATGTGCGAAGAAATGAAGACAATATGTTGTCATCTATAGGACATGTATACTCTCTTGAGATTCTAGAGGGGGAGTAGTAGAACACAAGATAGTTTAATCTATCCATGTCGGTGGAACTGGCATAATATTATGGTGAACCAACTCACCAAGGCAACCAACGCAAATTGAAAATTTGATATATAGGATTTTGGTCCTAAGTATTATATTGTGTGAAGTAGTTGCTTAGTATTCCTGAGAGGGTTATCTCAGTCATGAACAAGAAAATAGTGATAAGGTTTTATAAACCATGATCATATTTTGAAACATTCAATTAAATGAATTCCCAATACATTATTGCAGCTAAATAGGAAAAAGTGATAGATCAAATCTTCAACAATTTGTAGAATATTTATAAACTTCTACTATTGAGGTTTGATCCATTATATTGAAATGAAGGTTGGAAACTCTATTATGCTAAAATACACTAAGAAATAGGGTTAACCTTAGACTAGAAAGTTTGTCAAAAAGGAATAAGAGATCAAAATGATCAAAGAAACCTTGTCAATACAAAGCTTGAAATATGAACCAATATCATTATGTTTAGAATTGATAGGTGTCCAAGAGAAAATTTATGCTCAAGTTGGACAATGGTCAAGAGCATTACTTTTATGACTAAGCAATAAAATGTTGTGTAAGTGATGAAAAGATGCAGCTTCTGAGTTGTTTAAAGGTGTAAATATCAAAGGGAAGGATGGGACCCAAGGTGTACTATGCAATGCATCAACATTCATTTTCTATTTGGATTATACCAAGGATAAATTCATGGGCCAATGAGAATGTACCTTCCAGTCACTATAGCATAGGTGTCATGTGACCTATATAGTTGCTATTGTACTTAGGATGTAAATGTGAGGTAATATGATAAAGCTCTTTGAGAGAGATGGTATGTGTAAAGCACATGAGTTCTCCCTATGCAATAGCAAGGACATTCGCTAGACGGTCTAGGAAGGACATGATTGCAAGGAGTGATGCTATGAGGAAAGATTAACTTATCATTCTTACATGAATTACAAATGGTAAGTTAAACCTTTTATTTAACTTTATATATATTTTAAAGTGTTTTAAATCATCGGGGATGATGATTCAAAGGGGGGAAGTTTGTCACACCCTTTCTTGTTGTTATTGATTTACTTTTACCTTCACGGATAAATAGGATGGTAAATGTAATCATGGTTTGGATATGCTTGCTAAAAGAATGGAATACTGAAATAGGTATTATGTGAAAGTATTGATAAATGCTTAATATGGCTTTGAAAGAGAAAATATGTTTACATTGATTTCTATATCAATATGCTTAATATTTATGATGCATGTGGATTTATTATGAACGTCTAACTACCATTGTGAATGTGCTAAGGTGGTTGCAGGGACAAGTTCAATCCTCTAGGTGGATGGGAAGTATCACTCAAGAGAAGTGATTGGTCGGATAACCCTAAATGAAACCTATATGAGCGTACACACACACACTCACAATAGAATGGTTGAGTCAATTAATCGTATTGGGAATTGGTAAGTCATCCTTAGTAAGAGGGTTTTGCATTAGTAAGAGTCTTGTTTATTGTTGAATGCATTCTAGATTGATGTTTATATGATTGAAGCTTATGAGTTCTTCCTTATGTTACCATGCTTAATTGATGAGGTGAACATACATTGAATGTATATATATGTATGTATATGTGTGTCAACAATAGACCATACACATGGAGGATCATGTACATGAGAGTACATAGGTATATGTACCTATGCACAATTATGAATAGGCTGCTTATGAGCATGGTGTTATCGAAGGGACAATATGACATGTATGTGTATATGTATATATACATTGTATGTATGTTTCTTATCAATAAGATAGTAATTATATATGCACTTGATTGTTCGTAATTTGGTTGAGTCTCTTTGATATGAGTGAGACCTTCTTTGTGTGTGTTTGTGTGTATCTATGTCGATGAGTATATACATACATCAAATGTATATATGTATATATGTATATATGTTTAAACGAAAACTCAAGCATATGATAATATAATATGCATGGGAATATGGGTTGCACGTTTATAATATATATATATATATATATATATACACACACATACACACTTTGTGTACCTACTCATCAATGAGGATGAATACATATGTGTCTAATATTGTTAAATAGATAGTGTTAATATATATATATATATGTAGGTAGTATTATGGTCTTGTATTTGCAAGAATATTTATACAATATAGAATACAAGATTTTTTTAATAAAAGAATATATAATAATATGTATATATATTATATATAGTGAGATGCATTATGATATATACATATTATATATATTTCTATCAAAAGCATTTTATAAATGCTAATGTTTAAGATAATGCATGGGGTGCATAGAATAGTGCAGCCATGATAGTGTTTGGCTTATACTAAGTATAGTGCACATCCTAAATCTAAATGGGTAATGCTAAACCAACACACATGCATAAAGAGATGGTTTGATAAACAATTAAAGAGTATTAGAGGCCGATTTATAAGTAAAAGTATCACGCAGCAATAAAGGTTGATTGGAAGTAAACCATAGTCGGTGCATATGGAAATGAAACATAGTTGATACTATTGAATACATCACTATCTTTATAAGCAGCGAATTATTCAGACTTGGAATGATTCTATCCAATATATAAGCGATGGAAATATATGATCTTACTTCATAAATTATTTAGAATGCATGAATATAGGAAAAGCAAACAGCTAAGTATGTGCTAGGTCAAAGTACCTTTTAAATGTTATTTTTGGGAAGCGACTCATCTCATCTTTGTTTCTCAATGAAACTATGATCAAGTTGATATTGCATGAGTATCGCTTGTAAATAGATGATTGTTTCAAAGAGAAGAATTGTTCCAATAAGCTAGGAATAGTGGCTGCAACATGGCGCGAAATTGAGAAAGCACTATTTCTTGTAGAATTCTATAAATTGTAGCAAGTTGATTGTCATCATTTGATCATGTGCAGATTGAACTAGTCTTTTACTGTTGTCAACCATAAAGGTTGTTTTGTGGCATTATATGTTGAGTATACTCTTTGATTGTTGCCACCTTTTAGCTGAGTAGTGTGAGTCAATTTTCATGGTAAAATGTGTCAGATGGCATCCCTCTTCTATAGGTTGCAATTTCTCATTTTGTTGTATAAATAGAGAGGAAAGCTCTCTTATTTAGAACACATTCTTCTACAAACTTATTCTACTACAATTATCCTGAGAGCTATTTATTTTGTGAGTTGAGAGTTATAATGTAAGAGTTGTGAAATACTTTGAGTGAAAATTGTTTTTATGAGAGAAGTCATAGCAAAGTATCACTTTTGAAGGATTAAGTGAAGCTAGCAAGTTGTTGTTGGAAGGTTCTGTGTCAATTCAGTCAGTTGGATTAAATGTATACAGGCATGAGGATCTGTTCTCTTATTTTTCCTTATTTATGAAAGATTGTGATTTGAATGCTTTATTTGATTTGCTTGAGATTACTTGCATTATGGAATCATAGTATTTTCTTTGAAAAGGGGAAAGAAGTTGTTTTATGCTTAGTTGTGAAAGTGCTTGTATTTACTCTGTAATAGGAGGAATTGTTTTTCATTAGTATAAGTATACTAGGAATGACGAAACAAGAATAAATTAAGGGTTATTCTTAATAGGAGATGTATCAATGTCATGAAGTGGCTTGACACTATTAGCTTACAATGTTAGGAAACTTTAGGAATGATAAGGTTTAGTTATACATCAACAGTTTGAAAGAAATAATAGGATGAGTCATTGTGAATCTGTACTAGGATACCCTTTCAAACCTAGGTTAAGATTTACCTATTAGGTTGGAATATTTACTAGGATACCCAATGGAACTAATAGGTTAAGAATAAATTACTTGGATGGGTTGATGTTGTTCTTGTTGGAACACATAGGTTACGTTAACCTACTTGATTACACTGATTGTTGATTATTGATTATATCTGGGATTGGGGTATACTAAGGTTGAAAATAACCTATTGAGTTAAAGTGGATACTTGGTTAGTTGCTTTACACTCTTGAAATGAAGTCACATTGTTGACAAGATTCTACTTTAAATAAATCTTTTTACTAAGGGGTTTACACTCTTGAATGGAATCATATATTGCTATGATTATTCTTCAAATGAGATCAATCATTGATGTGGCTATTCTCTTGATGAGAACCACTTATCAATGTGATATATTACTAATTCGAGTCGGTTATTTATGAGTATTTAATTTATGAATAGAAGAAGCTTATGCAGCTATACTTTAGATTATTAAGATATTCCTAAGACTAGGTTGTCTTTCTAATAAAGGGAATAACTTGGAAAGATGTTTATGTGAAGTTACTATGTAAACTAGAAAAGATTGTATGTTATACCTAGGAAGTAGAATATCCATTTAAGAGGGAAATAACTTATGCTTAGGCTTTAATGGTAGAGATACCATTATAATTTGGAAAAGGGATTAGATTATTTCTAAGGTTAGGGACTACCTATAGAAGGAATTACCTAAGCATAGTATATGAACAGTCATATTCCAAACTGAGCTATAGAAGTGTATGTGAATAGGGAGACTACCACTCGAAGTACTGGGTGAGAATACTTTGGCCAAAGTAGTGTAAGTTTCCACTATTTACATTGTCAGTTCACTATGTTCCTTTTATGTGTTCTAGTTCAATATTTTCATACTCGTAGGATGACGACCATATGAATAGGTTCTAGTTTGTAGAACACAACACTAAGCTCAAATAGGCTATTCTTATGGGGTTTACCAACCAATCTCTCAACGAAGGGTAGGGCCATCTTGTCATATGTGACAGATGTGTGGGGGACCCGCTTGAATGATTCTTCTCCTCATCATATGGTGGTTGAGGTCTGCGGATGTTGCATCGGCATTGGGGACAGCTGGAGCGTATGCACCAAGGAGTGAGGACATCCAAAAGGTATGCACCATTGCGACAACATCGGGATCAGTTTGTATATCTATTGTCAAATGAAGCTCAAAAGAGTTATGTATGTATCATGTATCCATTTGTATGGAAGGATGTAATCATGAATGATAAACTTTAGTTCATTCAATATGACATATATATGTTATGGAAAGATTTGTTAAATTACAATGGAATGCAATGGAAGTTTGGAAATAGTTTTTTCTCAATTGTGCACGTGTAATTTACATTATGGAAAGAAAAAAATTTACTAGTATGTCATGGCATCATAAAATATTCACTTAACGTGAAATCTTTGGAATTTTACTAAGTAGAACACTGAGGTTGTTAAATATACATACATGCATATATATATGAAACTATCAACCATTTATCATGATTTTGAAACCATTAACAAAAAAGCACATGTTTTTTTATATATAAACCATGGGCAGTTGCATTATAGGATAAAAGAGATATTATTGCAATAAAATATAGTGTAGAATTTATTGGTACATTTTATACTATATTTGGTCACAATAATCTATCCTTTGTCTTGTATATTTTATTTATAAAAAGTAGCTTACAATTTTTTATTATGATATACATATATATACATATGTTTGTGTGTATAAATCCTCAATCGTATACAATTGTGAAACCCTTAATAAAAATAAAAAATATTTTTTAACAAATAAACCCTCTAAAGTTAGATTATAGGAGAATAGAGAGATTATTGCAACAAAATATAGTCTATGATTTATTGGAATAATTTATATATAATGAAACCTTGGGCCATATATGACTCTTAAACCCTCAACATAAAATTATATTATATCATTCTACAAATAAACCTTTGGAGTTACATTATTAAATAAAGATTATTGCAACAAAATATAATTTATAATTTATTAGATTTACATTATGTGTGTCTGTATGTGCAAAGGAGTGTGATGATGGTGTTTCATGCTATCAACACCTACATATGAGTGTGTTTCTACATGTCAATGCCTACACATGAGTGGAGAGGCTTTGATATGAAATTTCCATCATAAAAATAGTGGATCATAAAGGGAGAGGCTTCACATGTATGATAGAATTTATGCTTATGATTAACATTATTATATGCAATAGTGGTGTGGTGTAAAGTAAATGGACCTCAAACACATTTAAAATGTGATATTGGGTTTTATAAAATGTAGATTATTATAGAAGTATATATATAATTATAGAAATTTGTACAACAAAGTTTATACAATATACAAATTTAGAAGCTAACATATGGAAAAAAATCATTACTGGGAAGCCTTTCCATTTGTGAGTAGCAATGGTGGTTGATTTGACATTTACTTTTCCACTGTCAATGATTTCTCACAAGTGGGTTTTCCCCATCAAGGATTTTTTAGGAGTGGTGATTCTATTTCATGTTCTCAAAACCTATGAATGGATGTGTTGGTTGATGTTAATTGCTATGTGTGAGTGGAGAGGGTTTGGTTGCAAATTCCCATCATGAAAAAGTGGAGCATAAATGAGATGTTTAGAATGTATGGTAAAAGTTTGGTTAGGCTAAACCTTGTAATATGTAATGGTGTGGTGGTGTAAAATAGGTAGACTTAAAATACATTTGTAACACAACATAAATTTGTATATAAAATGGCATAAATTTCATTGAAGATATCAATAGCCTTGTTTCCCCCCACCTCACTTTCACCTCCTACTAGGGCTACTATTAATATTCCTACTATCAATTCCCTTGTTCTTGATAACCCTAATTTGAATACGAAGGGTAAGAAGATGGTTTTATTTTCTTCAAAGAACCTTGAAGACACTAGAATTAATTTGCATTCTATCTAGAATGTAAATACTACTAACCATGAGGACTCTAGTATGAAGTCTAACAAGTAATAGCCCCAACACCCCCAATAGAAAGAATAAGGATCCCACTAGTGAAAAAAAATTAACCTCCATTAACCCTAAACAAATCCTTCTTTCCCTTAAGGGGGATATTTTTTTTCATACTACTAGTTCTCCTTCCAATATGAAGGAGGTGAAACATAAGAATATCTAAATCAAATATAACATTGCTAATTTGGTAATTGATGCCAAAATTATGACTAATGAACTTTACTATAATGGTATATATGAAAGCCTTTCCTCTAAAGATTAAAAGGGTAAAAGGCTAAAAAGGTGTCATGTTCATTCTATTGATATTGGGAGTAGGAGAAGGTTTACTAGACTAGCTAGTATGGATCAGTTTAAGAAGACTAAAATTGGGAGGAGATCTATGAGGATTGCAAACATGTTGAGGCACCTCACGAAGAGAGGTGATTACGAAGATGGAAATAAGAAATTCTCCAAAGGGAAAGGTGTATCTATGGAGTAAATTATCATTGACTTTGATTCTATCCTCTCTTAAAACCCTAAAAAAATTACTATGTGTCTATTGAGGAGGAGGAGGGGTCTACTAAGGAAGATGAGGTGGAAGAGTGCCTCTTATGTAGTCAAAATTTGATCTGTTTGAATCACCTATGAAAGCTTCAAGAGTTCTAGAGGACCCTATGGTTAGTTCTTGATCATTTGTTTCACCCCAACCTAAATTCCTAAATTACTTTTAACTTTATGGTAATTAATGTGATGAGTCATGAGACTATGAAACCTTGAGAGTTGTATGTGATGATGAATTTGTGCAATGATATGTTATTGCATTTACATGGAATGATGATGATTATTTGATGTCATGAATATGATGAAATGATATGAGAGGGTTCTATTTCTTTAAAGCAAATGATTAATGAAAATGCAATGATATGGACATGAGGTAATGGTTTCTGGCTAACTACCATTTGTTTTCTTGAGTGGAAATGCAAGAACGTTTGGAGCACCTCCAGAAAGAGAGGGGGAGTATCACCTAGAAGAGGGGTAAAGTCATGAATTCTTAAGCAACGCCATTTGATATTTGTATAGGTCAAGTGGTTGACTTTGTTTAACCATGCGTGTCTAGGGTTGTTAGTGGCATTATGACGGTAAGTAAATCGTGAAGTCATTAAGTCATGTTCTCCTCATTTTAAACGGTTTGGAAATAATTGAGTAACCATTTACTTATATAATTCATAAAGATATGTATGTGTGTATAAATGTTAATAAAATATATATATATAAATATATACAAATCTCATATTAATATATAAAGTTACAACATATACAATGAGTGCTCATTGACGTCTAAATATACATGTTCATTTGTGTCTATAAATATATGCACAATAATGAAAATAGAGTAGTACATTTACTCATATATATTTATATTTGATATATAATATATATTGATATTGAATGTCAGTAGTATTTTAAATGTTCGCATGTTTAGAGTTATCTTGAAATCTGAACCTTTTGAATTTTATTGGCTAATATAGCCGTGGTTAGTGTATTGCTGGACTCTTGTCAAAGAGGAGCATATACATTTAAAGGCAGCATAAATATGTATATCGATGCTTATATTAACTCTAAAAGCCACGACCTGAGTTTAGGAAGGCAGCAAAAATATTTGATACTTTCCAAACACTATTAAAGCTATGAAAGGAATGAGGCCAATAATATGATTGTCGAGTTGAGGAGGCTTAGCTCAAATTCTTACTACATCTACATTAACTCCAAGTTCAAAGGCTGACTAGTGGAGAGATGATAGGGGTTATCGTGTTCAGTGTAAGGCAAGTAATCTTCTTCTCTTTAAAATGGATACAGTCTTTTCCTTGTATGTATACGTATATACTTTGTGATGAAAATGGTTTATTAAAAATTGGTAGTGATGTATTTTTTCCTATCTTCCATTTCATGCAAGAATCTTTGTTAGTTTCTTTAATCTCCAAGTTAAGAAAGTTCAAATATTAGATTGCTTGGGAATGATTTAATTTCTTTAAGGTTATTTTAGGGTATTTAACCCTCAAACCCTCCTTGGCACAGTTGTGTTTGGGGATGAAACATGAAAATCACCTTGGGTTAATATGAGACTCTCTCATTCTTAAAAGGAATATCAAACCATAGATCCTTTGTGGATATTGAATCAAGTGTGAATAATTGGAAGGTAAAGAACTGGAACAAATGAGAAAAGCACAACAAAGTGCTAGTTTCGTAAATAAGAATGCTCACTCAAGTAATGCAAAGATATTTTCATTATTCTCTTTTATTAACTACTCAATGAGTGAATTTGTAGTATAAACTAGGTCATTGAAAGGAAGACCTCATTTTCATGTATGTACCCAATCCAACTAGAGGTTGTACTGAATGGATTACCACAAATAGAGTGGGTTGGGTAAAGGAAGATTCTTAACTATTTCACAACCATTTCGGTCAAGGTAGCGTTTGAAAGATTCTTTATTATTTCATGACCATATAGGTCAAGGTAGTAGTTTGAAAGTTCATAAATATTATTTTATGACTGTTTAGGTCAAGATAGGGATTCAACAAGGAATGAGTAACCATTTTGATAGAGAATATCTCTTGAACCTTATTGTCTCAAACCCATGGTAGATGCCAAGACCCAAAGGTTACGCCAAGTAACATAGGGGGTTCAAGAAACGTCTACCCTTTTTGCCAACACAATTGAGTTATGACTGGGAAAGATAGTTAAGTCAAATTTTAAGTTCATTGTGAATGTTATCGAGAGGAACAATTAGTTCCAAAATACCCTAGATCAGGTTTATGTAAATTATTTATATTTTACTATGACCAGGAAGGTCAAGAAGTTATTGTTTTGTGTCAAGATTTGCTTAAAGTTTGTATTTCAAGAGAAGATGCTCTCAAGGGTTATTGTTAAGACTCGAGCAAGTGGTTGTAACCAAGACCCATGAAGTTATGTGAGAGTAACTCACGTGTTTGATCCAGAATTAACCAATGACCCAGATGAGTCATTCACCTAGTGAATCTTAATCTTCTTAACAAAGTCTCTGTAACTAAGCTAAAACACTGTACATTTGAGACTATAATAAGAAGGAATCTTCAGCTTAAGGCTATTATCTATTAGTATTTATGCTTAATCATTTTATCAGTAAATAAAGGATGTGAGGGAAAAGCAGTAATGAATTAATAAGCACCTTAGGTGCTACAAATGCAAGATTTCCTAAACAATAAAAGTATAGAATCCTTGTTTCTTTTTGATAAATGAATTGTGAAATGAATTATTCCCTCATAATGTAAAACAGTTTCATTGTGAGTGACCAAAACCTTCTAGGGTATTGTACATAGTCAAATACCACTCAGTGGAGGGTATTGTGTAAAGGAAATTTACCTTGTCAGTCTATGACCAGTCAGCTCAAGTTAGTTGTTTGTCTTGGCAAGGAAATGCCAAGCAAACTACTAAGTGGGGGAAACACCTCTTGTATTTTTCTTATCTTGCACCAATGGCAGTTGTCAAGACATGTTAGTTACACCAAGTAGCATGGGGGTTCGAGAAAGATCTATCGTCTTATCAACTCAGTTGAGTTATGTCTAGTAAGATAAGTTATGTCAAATCATAAATTCTGTGTGATTGTTATTGGGTGGAACAATTAGTTCCATTATACCCTAGGTTGGGAAAGGTATTCCAAGTCAAGCAAGGTGGGTGAACAAACGACTTCGCTCTTAATAGCGATTGAATCCATGATACAAATACTATGGCCATAGTGAGTGTAGTTGTCTCTGCATGCACTTGTCGGTTCACTGTGACCTAGATACTTAGCTAGTCAGAGATGTCATACATAGTTGGAAGGTATCCATAGTTGTGTGATAGTATTAGTTAAGTAGGGCACAACACCAAAGCTCAGATGGCAGAACTAAGAGGGTTCCTAGCTTAACCCTTCATTGTTCAAGGAAGGCCCCATCCAGTTAGGAAGGTGTGCAAGGGACTGCTTAAGTCCATGGTTGGAGGTAAAGCACCTCGGTGATGCTCTCCCTCTTATAGATGACATGTCGAGTCTTGGAAGACAGAAAGAATCCAAATGCGGGATGTTTGACCTTAATCCTGTAAGTTACTATTTTAGCTTAAATAGATGTAATCATTTAATTGAAATACAAAAGTGATAGATGCTTGTTCTTTTTAGATAGAAAAGATTGTGTAAATGTTTTGTTATATCTTTACGGTAACAGTTATGCAGGAGCATGTTCCATATTTAAAGAAAAAAAAATTGTACCTTTGTTTATCTATGTTTTTAGTTACTTACCATTTGGTGAAGAATTCATGGTAACTCTTTGTAAGAAGGCGTAAATTGTTACATGATTGTCTTCCACATTTTTTTCTCCTTGATCAATAAGGTCTTAGATGATATTTTTGAGTTCAATGCAACTTGATGTTTCATGACCTTTTGCTTTATGATACTCACAATAAGCTTTGTCCTTATTCCATGAGAGGTTAATGATAGAGTTGTAAGGACTTATTCTTGGAAGAGTGATGATTTTTTCATGAACTAGCTTGTTAACACCAATTCAATTAGCTCCACTAAAGGAGTGTATTCACATTTGGTGATGGTGTTGTTATCTTGTGAAATTTTTTATTGTTGTGGTGATTGTTGAGATCGATATTGTTGTTATAGGGATAGATCTTGTTGTTGATGTTGTGTTTATTGATATCCCATGTCTTGATGTTGGAGATGTGGTTGATGTTTTTGTTGTTGTTGATTTTGATGAGGAATGTATTGATTTGGAGATTGAGATGTTTGTTGGAGAAGTTTATCAACTATTTTGGTAAGTGAATTTAGGGAAATTTGATGTTGTAGATTTTGATGTTGATGTTGATTTTGAAACCCTTGATGCAATTGATTTTGGTATGGATTTTGAGGATGTGGCTGATGTTGTGGATATTGAATGATTTTTTGAGGTGTGAATGTATTCATCCCATAGTTACAAGTGCAGATTTGACATGCTCATATTTGATATGTTTGTGCTCAGTATGTTCATTTTTTACATTGGTGAGATAACTTTGTTTTGGTGAAGACTCAAACTTTGATCATTTGATTGATAGACTTGTAAGTTTTGACCTTGATTTAAATCTATCATGTGACAGTATGTTCTAAGGTTTTGACCATGCATACCCATATTTGTTGTGCCATTGAAGTTTGTAGGATATGTTGACCCTATGTATGAATGGTATAGATGTGAGTTTTGATAATCAATTGGAATTGTAATGCTTTCAAGTTTGAATTCTCAAGACCTCTAGGATAAATGTTTGAATGATGTGAGACTATTTCAATCCAAGAAGGTGTTTGATGCACTTGTCCTTGTTGAAATGTCCTTGATTTATTTCCAGTGATAACACTTTGATAGGTTTTTAGGATCAATGTTGAATGATTTTTAATTTAGATGGGTGAATGATGTGAAACATTCAATTTTAATCAAATATAGACTCAATTTGGATGTATTGTTGTATGATGTTTATGAAATAGTTGATGTTGATGAAAAATTAGTCTAAGGGATTAGCTGTCACAATTTCAAGTTATTTTGTGAAGTGAAATGTTTGGATGGTTTTATGTTTGACGTCAACCTGATGTTGATGTTTGATTTGATGGATCCTAGTGTGAGACCTAAGAGGAAATTTTAACAACACAAAGGTGTTGAAAAGCATGCATTTCCTTTTGAGTGTTTTGAGAACATAGAATACCAAATGATTTTGATAAAGAATTTTTGTATGATGTTTTAATGTTTGATACCCAAAATTGTTTTGATAAAAAAAAATTTAAGCATGAATTTCCTTCTTTGTTTTTGTTGTTTGAAACCAAGTAACCATTTTTTTTTTTATCAAGTAACCTTGAGGGAAACCTACTTTGTGGGTTCAATTCTTAAAATGTGATTTAGCATGAATTATTTTTACCACATAGAAGTCTTGACTGTGAATTGTTTAAGACTAAGATGTCTACAATAAAGCAAGTTGTTTTCCACAAAATCTCAAAATTTGTGAAAACCAAAGTGTTAAATTATATTTCCCTAGGTTTAATTTGACATAATGAGCAAAGATATGGACAAAGATACTAGGAAGCACACTAAGATATTGTTTTGATAAGAAACAAAATATACTTAGATGCATGCAGTAGTATAATATCCTTTAAGTGTTCTCAATTATCTTCAAAGGGTTTGAATTTTTAGTCATAACCATGTTAATGTTTGTTTTGAGTATTTGAATTATAAGAAATGTATTCACTAACTCAATAGGAAAGGGGGATATTTCATAATCTTTCTTCCATAAAGATTACTAAGAAAATTTTGATACCACCAATCAAGCACATTCCTAGCTAGTAGTAAAGGAACATCTCCTCACACTAGGCTTACCACCTAAAGTTTAATCCATATCCAAGGAGTGGGAGAACAGGGTATGCCAAGGTCATGTACCACCTTGACACCCTTGGCCTTGAAAGAGTGTGAACTCTAAAAAGACACCTTACACCTCAACCATGGACCAAACATGGTAAGTAACTTCTCATGATGATGAGCTATCACGATGCACTACTATGACTCAACATAATGGCCAACTAGTCTTAGGATTCTAAATATAATGGCTCGTAGTGACTTAATGAACACCCATGGTATAATTCCAAACATGAGACACTAAAGCCTCTAATCAACCCACGTGTGGTCTTTACACCCACATCAAAATTGACATGCATGGTATACATCACAGGATAAGTATTGCTTGCTTTAGATTTCACACCTTTTATATAGCCCGCCTGAACATGTGCTTGGAGGTTTCCTTGAATTCTCCATTGAAGGATGTATCTCAAGGAAGTCCCCCTCTACTAAAATAAAAAGAAGGAATGATATTTATCTTCACCCAATATCGCATGAAGCGCAAGGGGAGAGGATATGTAGCAAGCCTTGGGTGACATAGAAAAAATAGTGTAAACTAGGAGTTTTTCTCTTCACCCAAGATCACATGAAGCACAAGGGGGGAAGATACACACTACTAGTCTACCAGGCATAGAAGACACAACACACATTGCTTATTTTAGGTGCACCAAAAGATAAGTGTAAATGAATTTTAAGGCACCAAAAAGAAGTGTGATATTTTTTTGTTATATTTTAAAACCGAAACCAAGGTGAGATTACATGGTTCAATTTTAACTCCAAATTGAAAAAGCAAGTTGAATTGTTCATTGTTAAGAACCAAATTCAAATGTGAGATGCATAAAATAAAGCTAACTCTAAGATTAATTTCAAATGTGTGTTGATAAACACAAATATGAAATGTATAAATTAAAGGTTAGCTCTAAGATCAATTCTAAATGATTGTTTAATAAACACTTTTCATATTTTTCATGCTGCAAATATTAGATGAAATCAAGTAGACAAGAAGATGTTAGGGTTAGAAAAATGATTAAGCATCAAAACCCTACAAATTAGACCAAATTACAATATGAGTTAACTTTAGGTGCGCCAAGGGGAAATTTAACTCTACAAAAACTAAAAACCACCTCCACCATTATGGAGAGCACAAGATTCTACCTCATTTCAAAAAAAAAACTGAAAAATACTTTTGTATGACCAAGTTATGACCATTTGAAGATAGGGTGTAAAAGTTCTAATTGTCAAACAAGTGTAATTGTACACTTAAATATAATAGAAGAAAATGATGAATTAAATAGATGAAAGAGATCAAATCAGGATGAGAATGGTGTTAGTAAATCGAATCAAATGCATGATATTGATCAAGACTATTTTAAGTGTACAATTATATTTAATCTTTAGTCTATTATTCTTCATTCTATTCTTTTACTGTTTGTTATGTAGAAAAATGTATACATTTACAATTTCACATTATGTTTTGGCCCCCTAATTTATTGGACTTAATTAAGCTTCTAATTTTCCAAATTATGCATTCCAAAGCCTATTTTTTACCATTTTTCAAAGAAGGGAAAGTATTAAACAAATGCATCTAATCATTAAATTGTCCCCAAATTTGAGTGTCATAGAATTTTGGGCTAGGACCCAATTGCCCATGGGAAATTGGGTCCCCCTTCTTAGCCAAGACCCAAATTTAAATATGTTTTTGGTAGTAGTTTAATATGTAAAATTTAAATATGAAGTGTTGGATTTTATAATCTATTCTTTGAAAAATTAGATAAATACCTAGTCTTTTTATCATTTGAAATCTAGCACACACCTTCTAGCATTCAAGAGAAAATACAATTGTCAAGATCATTATTGAGAAATTCAAGAGTAGCATTATTAGAGTTTATTACAACAATTCAAGATCCAACATCGGGTGATCCCACAATAATGGGTTACAGTTTTTGGCCAAACTTGACATTAAAATCAAGATTTTTCACCAGATATTCACTTTCTTTCACCTATAGCAGCTAAACCATTAAGAATTTGAAGATGATTCAAACTAGTTATTTGTTAGATATTTTGTGTAGATTCTAATTATTATTTTTTTTTAAATTAAAAATAAATTGTGAATCATTTTATATAATTTTTAATAACTTGTTTTTTCTACTAATCAACATTTTTAAAAAGTGATGTTTACTTTGGACGGCATAACTTTTTTTATAGACAAGATACAATTCTAATTTTAAAAATACAAATTTTTCACACCACTATCTAGTGCATGGATATTTTCTCATAATTTTTTGTTACATTTTTTTTTTTTAATTAATTTTCCAAGTCAAAGTAATTATAATTTGGGCAG
This sequence comes from Sequoia sempervirens, assembly GCA_007258455.2. Lineage (NCBI taxonomy): Eukaryota > Viridiplantae > Streptophyta > Pinopsida > Cupressales > Cupressaceae > Sequoia > Sequoia sempervirens. The sequence goes on from VDFB02137365.1 coordinate 34,944,645, forward strand.
AGGTGTACTTTGGCCCACATAACTTTTTTTCTATTCATTTGAATTAACTTATTCTTTTTTTGTTGGAATAAGGACATCAATACCTAATGCACATGTATTTTTTAGAAAAAAAATTCTCTATTTTTCTATTTTTTCATATGTGAGAAACAAAGAACTTGATGTTAATTGAAAATCCTACATTCACAAGAAATTAAAAAAATAAATATAATAATCAAATTAAACATATTTAAAATTATACTTTTTGGGAAGCTTATAATAATGGCTACATACTTACAAAACATAAATTTTAAATGAATTCATTTGATCACCCAAAAGGTAATCAAAAGTGGTTTTTTATTAGCATTTTGATAAGTGTAGAGGAGACTCGATTATAGGTATGGTTTAAATCTAACAAGGTTCTATCCAAGGAGGTTTGATCTAAGGGGTTTTGATCAATCCCTCTTTAATTAAAATCATTTAAATGGAACCTTTAAAGTCTTAAATAATTGTATTTTCTAAAAATATATGATTTCAGGAAAAAATTAAGATGTCCCAAAAAGTATAACCCATTATTGTGGTAGCACCTCATCATGTCGAATTCTATGTGTGTTCATGTTCATGTTTTGTGAAGTCTAACATAGTTGTAGATTGCCAAAGCATTCAAGCATTCTATCAAGCAAGATTCAAATCCTTGAAGTGATATGTATGTCTTCAGTCCTTCAAGTCTTCCATTGAAGGGTGGTGAGTTGCAACATTTTTTCATTAATCATTTCCTTCCTTTCTATTATTAGTTTATCATTGGCATTGCCATTGTCGAAGTGGAAACACTTACACAAGGTTTAACTAAGGCAATCCCCTATGTAGTACAACATCTCCTCTCTTTGTGAATGTGCAAGTTGCAAGTTTGGAAAGGATTGAAGAGCTCTTGAAGAATCATTTTGTATTGTTATATTTTTGTCATCAAAGTTGTCAAGACACGAAAACTCAATTACAAAAGTTACTTAAATGACATTTTGATTGTGAGACAGGCAAAAAATAGAAGCTCAAATATAGCACTAGAGGACCCCAAAAATTGAGAAAGACACCCTAACAAAGACCCACTCACCTAGGGGCAACCCAATCCTACTACAACACTCAAATTTGACTTTTGGTGACATGTACATATCAGTTTGCACCTTCCAGATCCACTTGCAGAGTTATGTTTTTGTTTGTTTATATTCGGGGAATTGCTTTTATCATATTAGGTCATTTAGTTTAATTAGGTTGATCAATTCGAATCATTCCTAAATTATTCCTATCCTCAAATAGATATAGATCAAGGTCTAATTGACTCGCCTAAGAGGTTGAAGCAATCTATGCACCTGTTGATTTGCATCACAATACACCTTAGGTTATTAGGGTGTACCAAATTTTTATGTTTCATTTTGGTGAACCCAAATTTCTTACATGATAGATTTTTGATTTGGCAGTCTTTCAAACCCTAGATCTAGGTTTTGCATCATTGCATTTTACATTTCTCATATAGTTTTTGTATAATTGTGTTTCACATTTAGGGTTTCATATTATATTATAAAAATAAAAAATAATTGCATTCATATTGTATCATAGGTTGCATTACAGTGTATTTCAATCTTCTAGATCAAATTTTCATTTCAAAATTACATTCCAAGAAGTGTCATTTTGTTTCAAAATTGTCATACATTTGCATTTACTTTGCCTTGATCTTTTTGGAAAAACAGTCACTGTAAAATTTGTTTGTAGATAGGAATAATAACCTTAAATATCAATTTAAATATTCATATTTTGAATTTTTTGAACCCTGTACAAAGATTCAATCACCCTTGGGCAACCCTATCCTTGTACAAGTGTCTCAAAAAACTTTTTTGACACTGTGTTATCTTTGTTTGCTCAATTGCATTGTACTAGCATATCTTTGTTTTGGAATTAGTAACTACATTTTGTAAAACATTTTGCATATAGTTTATTTAGTGAAATAAAGTACATTTTTTTAAAATCAAAATTTGCATTCAAAGTCATTACGTTCAGGTCTCTACACATTACATTCAGTCAATTATTACATTTTAGATCTAAAAAATTACATTAAAACTTGTTCAAAAAACTTTAAAATCATTGCATACTTGCATTTTGCATCAAATTGGAATACATTAAGAAAAATCTAGAAATTTATTTATTATTACAACTATCTACAAGTAGAATCAAGATCCTTAAGCAGTTTAATTCACAAACACACTTTCATTTTTCAAAACCCCTGATCAAGACCCAGTCGCCATTGGGTGACCCTATCTTGCTTGTCTTGGCTACATAAAATTTCTCTGAGACCTTTGTTGTTGTGTTTACTATTTGTTCCTACTTTCTTCTTCATGTTTTTGGGTGTTTTTTTATCTTTACTTAGTATATCGGTGTTCATCTTGGGTCACTTTTAGTGTTGTGAAACTTGCATGAGTTTCACAACCTGGTGTCCTATTTTTAATACTTCAATGAGATGTAGTTTGAGACCCATGGCATCCCACACTACTACTACATCCATTGTCAGTCTTGAGTTATCTAACCCTTTCATGCCAAGATTTTTCAATACTCAACCTATTTTATATTCCATCCCTAATGCTATAATTCCCATGACCTTACCATCAACCTCTATCATTGATGTTGAAACCATGTTAGCTCATGTCCCCAAAGAGAAACTGAAACAATTGGATAAAGCCTTAGAAAAACTTCAAAAATATGTGAGCACAAAATATATCACTGGCACAACAGTCCCTGCCATAGATAATATAAGGAAAATGCTTGATAATGATCTCAAGGATTAGAGGTAGTGTGTATTTTAGCCCACATCATAGATAATCATGTAACTATAATGGATAGTTGCACTCAATCTTTGGGGTATACTCAAATCCAAGGAGTAAGTCAAGGTTCTCTCCCTACAACTATAGACTCTATTCCCACATACACAAATCTAACTATTACCACAACAATGCAACCAAGCAACAATATAGCTTCAACTTTGGGTATTTCCACTGAGAATCCTTATAGATTTTTCAACTAAAATATCATATCTCCTAACACACAAACCTTCACAAACTTACAATATAGTACTCCACCTAATACATATACACTTCTATCATATTCACCCCATTCTCGAAAAACAACAATTAATGATTTTTTCATAAACCAACTCTTACAAAATGTGACATCCCTTCAACAAAAAATATCAACATTGAACCAAACTCAAAATGGAAAACCATCACAATATGTCAAGAGAAACCCATTGTCATTGGAAATAGAGATGCCCTTCTTTGAGAAATATAATGGTAAAGGAGACCCTAGCAACCATATATTTGTATACACAGCCTTATGTAGTGACTTCATTTTTGAAGACAAGATCTTGGCTAAATTTTTCCTAGTTCATTAAAGGACAAGGCCTTGGAATGATTTTTTTCATTACCTAATAATTCAATTCACTCATGTAATGAGCTTGTTGATGCCTTCTTTAACCATTTCCGAGTGAAAATTGGTCCCAAGATCAATATAACTAATTTATTGAAATGCAAACAAAAATAAGTTACATATTCCATTAGCCGCTATTATTTGATGCTATTGCAAGTTAATCTAAGTCTTCTTGATGCAGAAATCCAAAGGATATTCATTGACAACTTATAAGAAAACAAAAGAAAAAAAGTCCTATTGTAGAAATTTCCATCCTTTATAAGTATATGCATGACACTTCATGATTATCAAAATTCAATTAATAAGTCTGAAGCATCTTCATCTAAACATTTGAGAATTTTTAGCCTGAACATCGAACCAGTTACCAACAATTTAAGAAATAAAATAATAAATTTTTAAAGATAAATCCATCCCAAACAAACCATGTTGAGCCTCAAGTCACTGCCATAAGCTCAGCGCCATATCAATTTCGACCTAGGAATAGAAAATTTACACCATTACCCGGTTCCCTCCATTCAATCATGTTGCAAATTTTGGGTAAGAACATAATTCATTTACCTCTCATAAATCGTATGGACACAACCAAACTTACCACAAAATTATAACCCACATGCCTTTTACTAGTATCACCAACAAAGTGGACATGACATGGAACGATGCATGTGTCTTAAACATCAAGTTCAGGACCTCATCAATTCTAATCATATTCAATTGAGAGGTGTTAATGACAAAGGTAATAAGTCAGTTTCCCCACCCAACCCATATTTTCACATATTCACCAACCCAATGCCTAATCATTCCACTAACTCTGAGAAAGATAGTGAAGTCAAGAATAATGTGATGAATGTTGATAATATTGAGGACATAAATGATGATAATGATGATGATAAGAGTGATAATGAGGATTATTTACAAGGCATGATCGGTCTTATAGATGTTTAACCTCACAAGGGCCAAACTACTTTAATACCTAACATTACATTCCAACATATTGATGCTTTTATGCATGCACCTGATGGTCCTCTCTATATCACCGAGCAAATTAATGATAAGCCTATAGTTGGGATACTAATTGATCCTATGTGTGTAGGGAATGTGATCAATGAGGAATTCTTGTTTGTGCATGAACTCTATTAAGATTCTTATGAACAATCGAAAACATGGATTAAAAACACATAATGGATTTTCTTTCCCTATGATAGGTTTAATCACTCTTCCATTAAAATTTGGACCAAAACAATTATATGTCTCATTCTCCATCATCCCATCATCAGACCAATTTTTTGTGAAGCTAGGCTACCCATGGTTACACTCCATGAATGTTTTCTCGTTAGTTATTCACAAGTGCATAAAGTTTCTCTTTGAAAATGAGATATTTACAGTCCACCATAGTGGATTCAATCCTTTCTCTTCCCATGAGAATTTTTCATTGGATTTATTTTGGCTTGGACCTATGGAACCTATAAATCCTTTTGAAGATTTCTTTTTCAATTCATATCAAAATTTCAAAGTAAAGAGTTTATCAAAATTATCTCTTAGTAACATTCTTGAGTTTAATAGGTCCATGGTTGTTCCTTCTCCCCAGCCCATCATTGATGAACCTATGATTGAGCCAAAAACCCTTCCAACTAACCAAGATAAGTACACCACATTTCCTGCACCACTTTCTTACAAAAGACCAAAAGATAATAAAATAATTCCTTTTGTGCCACCAAAGATTAAAAATTATATAGACCTAAAGAGGAAGTGGTTTCCCAACCCCTAATAGTTCCTTCAATTCCTCCCGTAAGGAAAGAAAAGAGATCGATGGTTGATAAATCTACTTCTACCACAACACAACTTGAAAACCATGCAACAAAAAAAAAATTGAAGTGCTAAAAAGCATAGACGTATACATCGTGCTATCACTCGCCTATTGGATGAAAAGAATAAACCAAAACCTACAAAAAAACTCAAGAAGAAACCCAAATTTCAACAAAACAAGACATCAAACCAAAACAAGAGGAGAAACAAGAAAATTCAAATGCAATTATCATTAAGCTTCCTATTGTGATTAATTTGGATGATAATAGTGAGATTGCTAATATTGATGAAGGAGTCCATAATAAGCTAAAAAAATTATTTTCCACTTCTATGAACTTAGATGGGAGCAACCATGATGATCCTCCTGTTGAGAGTGAACCACTATGTGTTGAACCTGGTGATGTTCCTAGTATGACGCTTGTTGTAGTCCCTGTAGATATTTATCCATCTTCCATTTATGATGAGAAAGATTGGCATGCAGACGACCTACTCTAGGTTAGATCGCATGTGAAGTACTTCTTTTGTGTGTTTTCTTGCATGTGATGCGATCTCCCTTGTCGTGCTGCCTAACATGTCTTTATGTTTGTGTGGCATGTCTTTATTTTTGTGAGTTTTCTTTGGATGACCCTTGTTGCTTTGTTGGAACAAGGATACAAAGGAAACAATCCTATCATGGAATTCTTCTATTTGTATCTCAATTATTCTATATCTCATAAACTTTTCCTTTTTTCCTTTTGTCTTATGTTTTCCTTTTGGGGATGATGCAAAGCGTTGAGACATTTAGGTCTCTTCCATGTTGACCCAAAAGGTTTGTTTGTCTTCTATCTCTCTATGTGCCATGTCTCCTTTTTGTTTGTTGTTCCACAAGTAATTGGGGAATGATGTCACTTCTAGGCTCTATTATATCACTATAGCAAAGACGTATACTGACCCCAAGTCCATAGATCCCTCAATGTACACATTTTTTATTTATGGAATTGTATTTTTAGGGGAAACCCCTTATTATGATGTAATTTATTTGGAAACATATCATTGGCATAGGGCTTTCCAAATAAGCTCTTTTGGTCTTTTTTTGCATGACATTTATCATTTTTCTACTTGAAAGTAATTGCTCACAGCATGATGTTCAACAATTTCTTTAAAGTGGGGCCATACATTGGCATTATTTTGCTTCACTTTGTTCACAGAGACTAAACTTAGTGATGTATTGATATTGACATTTGGAATTATTTTTGCTTCACTTTGTTCACAGAGGTTGAACTTAGTGATGTGTTAAAATTTGACATTTGACATTTTTGGCTTCACTTCGTTCACAAGGGTTGAACCTAGTGTAAGCATTGACATAGCATTTTGATCATTTTGTAGCACTTTATCAAGGTTATTATGGAGTATAACTCTTGGTATAGTTATGAGCACACCTTGTAGACCTAGTGTGTGTTTCTCATTTTTCTACATGTTTTGGGAGCTCACCTAGTGAAAAATGGTCCTCACTAGCCTATATGCCTTCTTATTTGTATAGTTGCTAGCATAATACAACTTGTTAGCCCGTACCCCTTTTTCCTTTTTCTTTGCATCTACTTTGACATTGTATGTTTGTGTATATTGTCTTGTTGCATATCATATATGTAAATTCCTTTGTGCTTATGTTGGTTTTCCATGGGATCTTCAATCATGGGGGCTTGATCACCCTCCTTGATCTCTAGTCATCTTATCTCTCTAACATTTGTACATTTGAACCCCTCTTGACATATTATCTACTTTAGTGTGAGTCTAAGCATAAGTTCATACTCTCACTAAAGTGGAGGCTAAATGTTGCATAGAGAATTGTATACACTTACAATTTCACATTATTTTTTCCCCCTAATTTATTGGACTTAATTAAGCTTCTAATTTTCCAAATTATGTATTCAAAAGCCTATTTTTTATCATTTTATGAAGAAGGACAAGTATTAAACAAATGCATCCAATCATTAAATTGTCCCTGACTTTGAGTGTCCTAGAATTTTGGGCCAAGACCCAATTGCCTATGGGCAATTGGGTCCCCCTTCTTAGCCAAGACCCAAATTTAAATATGTTTTTGGTGGTATTTTAATATGAAAAATTCAAATATGAAGCATCATCTTTTGGAATCTAATTTTTAGGAAATTAGATACACACCTATATAGTATTTTTATCATTTGAAATCTAACACAAACCTTCTAGAATTCAAGAGAAAATACTATTTTCAAGAGAATTATTGAGAAAGACAAGAGTAGCATGATTAGAGTTTATTACAACAATTCAAGATCTAACATCATGTCAAATTCTATGTGTGTTCATGTTCATGTTTTGAGAAGGCTAACATTATTATAGATCTCCAAAGATTTCAAGCTTGCTATCAAGCAAGATCCAAATCATTGAAGTGATGTGTATGTCTTCATTCCTTCAAGGTAACCATTGAAATGTGGTGAGTTACAACATTTGTTCATTTATCATTCCTTCCTTTCTATTGTCAATTTATCATTGACATTGCCATTATGGAAGTAGAAACACTTACACGGGGTTTGATTGAGGCAAGCCCTATATGTCACAACATCTCCTCTCTTTGTGAATGTGCAAGTTGCAAGTTTCGAAAGGATTGAAGAGATCTTAAAGACCCATTTTACATTGTTGCATTTGTTGTCATCAAAGTTGTCAAGACGTGAAAACTCAACTATAGAATTTACTAACAACATTCTGATAGTGGGACAAGTAGAAAATAGAAGTTCATATCTAGCACCAAAGGACCCTAAAAATTGAGAAAGACACCCTAACAAAGACCCAGTCACCTAGGGGTGACCTAGTCTTTCTACAATGCTCAAATCTAACTTTTCATGACAGGTACATATTAGTCTACACCTTCCAAATCCACTTGCATAGTTTTGTTTCTATCTTTTTATATTTGGGGAGTTGTATTATGATATTAGGTCATTTAGTTTAATTAGGTTGATCATTTCAAATCATTCCTAAATAATTCCTATCATCAGATAGATGCAAATTCAGGTTTGATTGACTCACCTAAGAGGTTGAAAGTCAATCTATGCACCTTGTTGATTTACACCCTAATGAAGCTATAGAAATGATAGAACAACACACCTTAGGTCATTAGGGTGTACCATTTTTTATGTTTCCCTATTTTTGTGTTTTTTTTGTTGTGTCTATGCAACTTGGTTTATTTTGGCTAGTTGATATTTCTAGATGCTACTATTGTAGTTGTTTTTTCTCTCCTATGATGTAAGGGAATGGGATATTTGTTTCCCTAATTAATATATCAAAAACATGGTATTCAAAATGTATTTGGTCATCTCTTAAAAAATGTATATTGATGTTTCGACAAAGATATATACATATAGCAGTGTTAATTAAAGGAGTTATGACTTTTTTTGTGGCCATAGCGCATAGTTATTGGTGTTTTCTATGCATTAGTTTTGGTTAGCACTTTGAAATGACCACTTAAATATTTATGTCCATATAATGACCCATCACAAGGTTTTCATAATTACCCAAAAGACAAAATAATAGCCTTAATATTTTGAGTCACATATAAAGACATGCTGGATTTTTTGTGGCAATAGGATGATTCACTTAGAAGCTTGATGTAAGCAAATTTATGGTGTGTGGATACTAGGCCCTCTCCCCTATTAAATGAGAATACATTTATTTGAAAAGGAAAGATTAATTTTTTATTCACTTCTTAATCACATGAAGTAAAGATTAATTTGTAGAGGCAAGAATGTGCCTTGTCTCTATTTCTACCTCACTACATGAAAAATTATAAGTATGGTTTCTACAAAATAATAGTTTTATCCATACTCTCTTTTGACTATCTATAAAGCATGGTCATATGAAATTGGTTTGAATACTAATAGAGGTGTGCCCAAACATATTGTGAATATTAAGTCAAATACGAATGAGAAAAGAAAAATTCAATCAAAAGTATTAGTGATCAATTTGTTTCAAATAAATAATTTGAAATGTGAGGGGAAATTATGTATGATAAAGGTTAAAGGTGTATACCCTGTATTTTTACACTTCTTTGAGTTAGATATATATGGTAAATATGAAATAGAAAAGAAAAATAATTAAAATTGTATACACCCCACATTCATTACTAATTTCCCATTATTTTTAACCATTATTCATTCACTAATTATTTCCTCTTTATCCTCAAAAGTTAATTAATTAAATTAGTTAACCTCAACTTTTTTTTACATTGTAAGAATCAAGTAGCCCCCTATAAACTACAGTGCACCTTGTAAACTTCTTACACATGATCAATGGCATTGGTGCGACACACCCTCTGATACCACAATGATGAGGGAGACTAGACCTCATGACCTCTTTCCTGCAACAAGATGCTTTAGCCAATCGAGTTAGGCCCCCCACCCCTAGTTAACCTCAACTTCTATTTCCTCCAACTAATCAATTAATTGATTAGGCTAACCTAGTGCTCTTTAGAAATTCTTTAATTATTTTAATTCCTCACTAGTGGACAAAATTATCTTTTTCATTTTCACCCTTCAATTTAAAATCAAATAAAATCTTCACCCTCCAATTTCTCACACATGTGAGAGTAGACATATATCTCCTCTCCTCTTCCCTATGAACACTTTCTTTCACCTCAGTTTTACCTTGGCACCTCCCATTTGGAAACTTGTTGAAAGTCTAAGAACTTTTTAATGCTTTCAATCTTAGCCCTTGACTCATCCTCTAATATTATCCCTCCATTCCACTTTTGGAAAGTCTATTTAAGAGAGGCTTTCCCTCCTTATTCCATCAATGATCCATATTTGAAAATAAAGAAGAGAGAATCCACATACAATCACTATTTTGTATCATTGAATTACATCCACACAATATAATTATTTATATTTATTTTATGCATACTTTGTTTATCTCCATTATTTCTTTATCTAAGTGTTTTCCTTTTATTTAAGTTTTGGGTTTGTTCATTGCATCTAATCCATTTTTGCAACTCAATTAGGGGGTCCACATCTCTTGCATTACTAGTGAGACCTTGTCCTAAAACTAATCATTATCTTATTTGAGTTCTTTTGTGAGTTATTGTAGGTTTTTTTGTGTCCTTGGTCATTTTCTAGTTCTATAATGTCTTTGCCCTATGTTGTAGCATTTTTGTAGGAATTTGGTTTTATCTTTTGGTGTAGAAAAAATGGTTCCTATGCTAGTCCTACAGTGCATGTGTTAGCCTTGTCATACATATGTGTATAGTGTGATTCTTGTGCTTATAGTGTGATATGTGTGCTTGACCTATGGTGCTTGTGCCCTAGTCAGTGATGTCTATATTACTTTTTTTTCGTTTTTGGCCCTAGTAACTTTGTTTGTTTGGAATTTTTTGGGCTTTTAAGGTCTCCCTAGTATCATTCATCTAACATTTTAGGGATTTATTGTAGGGTACTTATCATTTTGGGGTCATTTTCTTAGTTTTTGTATTATGTTTTTATAGACCCCCTTGCAAAACTTCATCACTTTTCTTTGTTTTAATTTTTGTTAACACTATTTATCTTGTGTGTCATTCTTAACATCATTCCTAACATCATTCCTAACATCTATTTGTAAGATTGGTTTGATTTTGAGAGTTAATATTTATGTTTCATAGGTTTGTGGATTGTTTGGTAGAAACAACATGCACCCATGGCATCTATACATGTCCCTAGTGTTTGCGCATGTATTTTGGTCCTTGTACCCTAGTTTGTAGTGTTTTTACATTTTTTGTAGAATCTATGTCTATTTTGTAGCATTTGTGTCTACTTGTGTTATTTCTATATTTTTGTAGCATCTATGCCCTATGTATAGTGTCTTTTTTATTTATTTTTTATTTTATATATTTGGGTCACTTTTGGCTAACTTCTCTCGTCTTATGAGTTAAAATTGCATTTTGTATCTTATTACTAACTTGCAAGTTCACTACTCAAACAAAATATTCTAGAAACTACTAATTCTGTGGTCTTGTAGGGTCTCTATTAGAAAATATTTTTAGTTTTTTTCTATTTCTTTGTTCTTTTTCCTTTTCTTGTTTGATAACACTTGAAACGAAGGTTAAGATTTACTACATTTTTTTATTTGGGTTTCAAATTTACAAGTGTCTTTTGATCCCAAAGTGGTACTTGTGAATGCTTTCCCATCATGCCTAAAGCAATATTAGGGATCAAAAATAAGTGTTATCTTCTATTTATTTTTAGGAGGCCTACCTAGGGATTCCATCACCATAAGGGATGGCCTCAACCACATGATTTAGTTGGTTATATAAATGAGGAGAACAAAATTTTTACCCCAAAGGAGGAGTTGTTATTGTTGGCCCAACCCTATCCTACAATATACTAGGGTAAAGTAAATAATCGTATGCCTTAGAAAACACTATAGTTAATGAATATAGGCCGTACATACCATTTTGGTATATATAGGATGCCCCTAGAGAGCCTCTTTTAAATTAGCATAAGACCATTAGTCAACTATCCTTTTGTATGTGCATTGATAATCGATTAGGCCAAGAAGCTACCCATATTGTACTTCCAAGTGGTATAGACAGGAGATAAATGTGGATAAGTTCTTTGATCTCTATGGTAAGGAGTGTATAGGTGGTCTATGATCTTGCTTTCACTAGCTACCCATACCCTTGCTAGTTGTATATTTGTGAGCATACAATAATTGACACTCTTTGTTTTAATAATATATGATTTTTAATGTCTTTATTTTTCAGTAGTATGATCAACTTGTGCTTATTTGCATACCTTAAACCAACTCAACCAAGTCATTTTTTCAAAATATCCATACATTCATCCATAGTGGTACACTTAAGAAACAAATTGAAGCCAAGGTCAATCCCCTTGTTCAACCAATTCCAACCTCTTCCATCCATAGTACATACCACTTAGTCCACACCCATAATCAAACCAAGACCAAACCTCTCTCCATTCACCCATTCTAAGTATTCTAACTCCCGTCAACCTTATACTTTTTATAAGCCATTATACTAAAACTTAAATCCCGCAAATCATAGTCCATTTCCAAACATCAATTGAAATCCAAACCCTAACCCATTATTAAATCCTCTAAATCCAACCTAAGCACACCCAAGTTTTGTTCCATCTTTAAGAATCAAAATAATCCAAATCCTTTTGGAATCTTAGTCTATGAGCCAAATTCCATATATTTGGGGCCTTGGTTCATCTTCATCATACATATTCCCATCTAACACCTACCTACTATCCATTACCCAATTCTCTTATATAATTCCATCCAATCCAATATAAATCTTTGGAACCTTAGGTCATCCTTCGGCATCAAAAAATCCATCCTAGTTTATTTATGCCATACCAATCATTCTCATCCAAATCCATCATCATAGAGTATGATTCTTGAAATTTTAAAAGTTCATCCTTGGATCCTTTCTATTATAACATGCAATAAAATCCATATTTAATCATCTTAGGAACCACATCTATCCTTTGGGACTCTTCAACTATCTGTAGATTCCAAAAATCCTAATCAATCAAAACATCTTTAGCATCCAAAATCTTGATTCATCCAATAGTCCAAGTGTAAAAATATATCCAAGTCTTGACTCATTTATCCATGCATCCAAGTTATCCAATTTCATTTGAACATATCCAAATCAAATCATATTTCCAAATCATTCATATCCATCTTTGGGGATTATCCTAGACCCATCCAAGATCACCCTTCTAAATTCTCCTCACAAATCATCCAAAGATTACCTAATGTCATCTAACCCTTTCCCAACTACACCTTTACCATCCATTAACATAAACCTTTGAGTCCAAAGGGATTACCCTTTAAAACTCATCTCATCCAATTTAATATTTATCCTTAAGCATCCACAACCAATCTTAATCCTAAGGTCATCCAAAGCCAAATAATGCAATATCTCACTCATTTAAAACCAATCATCAATCACAATACTATCTAACCTAATCCAAACAAACATGCCATGATAATGACCCATCTATTTTACTTCTATGAGTTCGACCAATACCAAAACACTTTTGATGAAGATGTTGACCAAATAGAATATGACCCCTATGATGATAATGGTAGTCTTGTTGATCAACCCGAATATGATCCCTATGATGATGATGCTAGCATTGACCAATACATCATTAATGATATTATTATGGGCCATATTTATTCTCCACACCCAACCATGAGTCAGCGATATCCCCTAAATCAATAATTTTCTAGTATTGTTTTCCTCATGAACCAAAATTAAGTGTCCATAAGTCATCCTTACCCAAACTTTGGCAAGGGAAACATTCTAGAGGAATCTCTATCATCTCCCAAATCTATATAATATAAATCTTTCAATCATTGTCACCCAAATCTAACCTAGCATTATCGCCCCAATCCTAATCACCATCCACCCATCTTTATCCAAATCATCCATTCAAAAACTTAAGCCCTTCAAACTAATCAAATCCAAATAAAGGATCACCCTCCTACATAAGTCCATAATATTGGCAAGAAATTATCCAAGGTCTATGAGCAAGGGATTATAAGAAAAATAGCACAAAAAATGCAAAGGATACATAACATCCCCAAGCTAACATCCTCCTCGTCTAGCATTGTCGATAATAGCCTTAACAACCTCAAGTTCATCAAGGTCATCCAAGAGCCTCCTAGCATCATCCCCATCCAATATCAAGTATCATCAAAGAAGAATGAACATGTCGAAGACCCCCTTAGACCTATAATTCATATGATTCAACCTATGTGGGAAAGTAAGCAAATCAAATCCATATGGTCAAAATCCATAGAATTCATAAAATATACAAGATTCAAAAGCATCCAACCAAACCATATGAGAAAATCAAGGAGCACATCCATGAGCTAATCACCAAGGGGGGCATCAAATCTAAACCATGTGCTTCCATCTTTTCCACATAGCAATTTTCTATTTATGTGAAGGATTCATTCCAAAGCATGACCAACCTTTCCCATCCCTACTTCAAGGTCAAGATCATCAAGCCAACTTCATCCATCATATTACTGTCTTACAAGATCTAGAAAACCAAACTAGTCCTCCCCATCCTCCCACAACTCCCCCTTCTCATGAGGAGACTATAAACCCCATTGAACACATGACGAGCAAGACAATCATGACAAGCATATTGACGATCAAGATGAAAATCATATTGCATCATTAGGATGCACAAGTCAAGAATGATCAAATTGAGAAATCACCAATCAAGATACTAGAATTGTGAATAAACAGAAAGCACAAACATTTTATCAACATGGTCCAACCACTTGCATTCGAGGAGCAAATAAACATGTCTAGTGTATAACACTTATCTAAATATGAATTTACATCTTGTTTTAAAAACATCAAATATCTTATCACAAATTAAAAAAAGTCAAACCATGGGCTCCACTAGAAAAAGGGCCTTCATCAACAAGGTATTCTAGAACTAGTATTAGTATACACAAATCATGGATATCAAAGGCCTTGGCTATATGCCTCTTCACAAGAAATCTAATGGAGTTAAGAATACTTCAATGATAGCTGGGGTAACTTCATCCAATACAAACATCAATGATTGTAGGTTACAAACAAAATAGTTTTGTTTGAAGAGTTTTAGAAGTTTTCAAGTGAAGGCAACCAGCAAATGTAATGCCAAGTTCATAACCATTCTCAGCGTCCCTCATGCCAATGCTAAAACAAGAGTTTTGGGGCAGCGTATGGTCGTCCATCAAAACATAAAGGAAGAGGGATTTTGTCAAAAATCATAGCTACGCTGGTAAAAGATATGAAAATGTGGATGCCTCAAGGAAACATTGTCATAAAATGCCATGATTGCAGTATATCTTAAACGCAGATGTAAAACTAAATTGCACAAATTTTTCCAGCACCTTCTCTGCTCGCAGCCTACAAAGACAGATATTTTGCATCTATAAATTATATGCAGAAGATGGAGGGATATACAAAACAGATAAACTTTTTTATATAACACTCTATTTCTTGAAGGTTTCATGTAATACAATCAATGCAAACGAAAACCCAATATATGTATGTGAAATATGGAGGCATGGACAAGGTGTCTGAATTGTTTAACAGAATACATAAAGGATTCAAACAAGTGAATGAGAATGGGTTTTCTACAAGAGCATTTGATAATGGTGAGCTCCACTCAAAACATTTGGATGGCTTCAGAGGTTAAAGAGCAACGTCATAGTTATGGCCCAGAAGTTGGTTTATGGTCGTTTGGAATAAAAACATTGAATTTGTCTAAGGGTGTGATTCATACATTCTGCTATGAAGGTTATGTAGACATCCTTCCAAAGACTAAATGGAGTAAATGATAACGAAAGACACAAGAAGCTTTCTAAGTCTTTCCTAGAAATCATTGTTAAGTTCTTGAATAGGGATCCATTAATGTAAAAGGGTTCAATTTTTTTGACTTAGTTCTTAACAATTTTGGGGAAAGAAGACTAGGTTTTTCATCTTATACAAAATAAAAAAGTCTGTGAACTCTTCAATTTTGGAGAAAAGATATAAAGAATGATATGGTTGTTCTATGAGTTAGAGTACTTTCTTTTATGTTGTTAATTGTTTGGATGTTCAATTTGCAAGCATTTCTTTGAATACTTTGTCATGTGATGAACTATGGTTGTTTTCCTCTTTCATGTGTGTTTTGTTCATGCATTTGGGATGTAATTATAGGTTTTATTTGATCTATGAGTCATTTATCCCATGTGAATGTATCTTTCTAATGTTAGATTTCTTTCCATTTAAAATCCCTAGTTGCATGCTTTTCTATTTCAATAATATTTATGTGGAGTGAATGTTTGTGTTCATTCTTCTTTCCTTCTAGTTATCTTTCATTTTTCTATTTTAGTTTTCTTTTCTTTCTTGCTTTTTGGTTCAAATCATACACATTAAAAAGCTAAAATTTCATTATAAGAGGGATTTGTACCTCTGAAATTTAGAGGAAGACTATTAAGCAATAACAAATTCAACTAGTAGTTCATTTGTTGTTGCAAAAATATATTTACCAACAAATAATAAACTTTAATGTTTCTTCTTGTTTCTTCCAAGAAACATAGGAAAACACAAATAGTTATCTCAAAGGATTTTTCTCATGAAATACAAGAATATAGAAAAAAAAAATTATTCCTATTGATATTAAAGAAAATAATAGTTGATTTATCTCTATTAAACATTTATCCCAAGGCTTGTTCATAGTCGTTGAGATAGTCTCTAATAACTCTACATTTCTTGATAGAAGTAGCAAAGAGTAGAGTATAATTAGCAAATTATCAATGAGTAAAGTCTTTACCTAAAGAGGAAGCTTAGATTGTTATTAGATATTCTCTAGCTTGAAGAGATATAATATATCTACCAAGAAATTTTACCACAATAACAAAAGGATAAGGAGAAAATGAATTTTCTTTTCTTAAACCTAAAGTAATTATAAAAATTCTTTCCACCAAGTCATTGAACATACTTAGAAGCTAGCCAAAGAGTAACAAAATTTGACCTAATATATCAAATCAAATCAAATTTGAATTTTTCCATAGATCATCCCATAGAAGATCTCAAAACTTTCCAAAAAGAGGTTAGAAATCTATTTGATCCAAAATCTTTATCTCTTTCCATTCCAAAAAGAGTAGTTGATACTTCTTTAAAAATAGCCTACACGAGTCTTTCATTCTAAGTTTGAATAATCAAGATAGGAATTTGGCCAATAAAAATGTCATTCTTATAATGATTATCTTGATTATTTGAAGAAATCATTTTCTCCTAGAAAGTGTAGTAGATCGTAAATTATCACCCTTGACAATTTCACACTAGGCTTAGCTCCCCTTCATGTGTTTGGACCCAATTGCACATTTAATTTGTCTATCTTGTAATAATATTCGAGAAATCAAACTTAAATTGGAAATTAATATTTATTATTTATTTAACAATGTAAAAAAGCCCTCAAAATAATAGGTCTAGACTAGGGTGCCCAATTCCCCTGTCCAACCTATTTTGGCCCATTTTAAAATATGTTAGTGTCAGAATTTTAGCAATTGAAAATTCAAAGTCATTTGTTGGCTATCGATAATTGACTAGTGGGAAATTAAAGAAATTCATACAAATTCAAGTTTTTTTCACCATTTGAAATCTTAGAAAATCTATTGAGCAAATATAAGATCCTAAAATTAGTCAAGGCAATTCAAGGGTAGAATTAGTAGCATTATTACAGTGCCTTCATCAATCGAGATCAAGCTTTCCAAACATTAGGAAGAAGGAAGCAATTATGTGCAAGGAGCTACTATGATCAATCATGCCATTTTCATGAAGATTTATGAGTTATCCTCTACATGCTAGTTATATCAATCTATTATGTTTTATGAATTAACCTTTTGTAGGTTTATCAAGCAATCAAGGCATCCATCAATCAATATTTGTGGCAACTTGTGTGACATCACTTCATCAATGATTTCACATCAAGGTAACATTGTTATTTATCATTTATCATTTCAGTCAATTATTATTGTTTTGGCCTCTGTTCGACCTAGGATATGCCCTCTTGATCATCATCATTTTTTGTATGTGGAGGTAGAAATACCAAAATAGGGTTTGACTTAGGCAAGCCCCTATATAGTACAACCTTTCCCCTCTTTTCATATGTGTGGGTTACATCTAGAAGTTCCATCAGTTGAAAATAACAAGAAACATAGAGAAGATTGTAACTCACATCTTTAATTTTTCATATCTGAAAAAGAAGCATCTTAGTCTAGGGTTCCCAATGCCCTCATCTTTGTAATTCGGGCTCAAATTGCTATCACAAGTTCCTCTTTGTATCTCATTCTTAGATCTGCAACTATTATGTGGTTTTCCATTTCTATCGATACAAATTATATTTTCAAATCTAGGGTTATGTATGTCAAATAGTCTTATCAAAACACATCAAATTTATCATCTCTACAAAATAGAAAAAGGACACAAACCCTAGGAGATTGGCTCTCCCTTGTAGTAGCAAGCTAATCATCAACCCTAGTTAATCTTGTGTCCAAATATGGAGTCAAGTGAAAAGAGGCTAATCCTAGTTAGATCTAGGATCACTTTTCCTACTTCACATTTTGGTGAGCCCGACATATCTTACACTTACAATTTTCTAACTTTTACAGCATAACTTCTTAAAATTGATTCAAAATCCTAGGTTAGTGGAAGATCTTGTTGTATATTTGCAATTGTTTTATTCCCAAAATTAAACTTTTGTATTATTTTGTTCATTAAGAATTAATGATCAAGTGGTGATTGAAATTTAGACCAAAATTGCATAATTTTAGATCTAATTTTCCTTGTTTAGGGCTTAGATATGAGTTATTTCATTGTGAAATCCGAGTTCAATCCTAGGTTACTTTCATTTGTCAAAAGTGTATGCATATTTTAGTAAAAGATATTGAAAAAGTGAAGAATTACATATCATGTTCCTTTGAAAAGATAAACAATTATTGCTTTTCTATAATTTTTGGGGAAAATCTAGTCAATTATAACACTTTAAATTTTGAAAATTATCATTTGAACAATTTACATTGCCTTAAAAATAAATATTTAATGTATGCTTATGTGCTTCATATAGAAAAAATAGGTTTTCATGCATTTCCAGAAATTTGTATGCATCTACACCTGAACCTCTACAACTATAGATTTTTAAACATTGTTATTCAATTTCAAAATTTTAAAACATCAAAATTCAACTCTCAAGACTAGGGTTCCCATCGCCCCTGTCTAGTCAATTTGAGTTTAAGTTTTCTATGAAGAACCTTTCCTATGATATGTACTTAGATCCGGTTTTAGTTTTTGGAAGTCATCCCTGTAACTATTTGATTTTGTTGTTTATTTCTAGTTCGAGTTCTTAGTGTAAATAGTGTCTTTATCCATCTAGATAGGATATCACCTTTCTAGGATTAACCTATTGACACATAGCTTAAGTTTACTTAGGTTTCTTTTTCTTTTGTCTCACTTCATATCGTTGAGACATGTGTCCTCATGACTTAAGACACCTATTCCATGTGCACTAGCCACTTGCTCACCTACTTGTCAAGTGAGATCACAAGTGTTCTATCTTTGGAGGGGTATTCAAAGTTTCAATCCTACCTTCTAACATCCTCATCCTTGCATATATATATGCAAGGCCTGATCATTATATTTACACACTCTTCATTTTCATACTTGATAGGCATACTATTATGCATATTTTATTCACTTATGGAAGTTGTTTCATGTGATCTTTGATCTTGGCACTCTCCAACATGATCCATAGGATCTAGTAAAAAAATCTTTGCAAAAATTTTATTTTATCATAATCAATGTCTTATTGTCAAACTTTATTAAGTAATTTAAAGATTTTTTCTTACAAGCATATGAAAATGAGTTTCTCTCTCCTCTTTTTTTGTTTTTATTTGATCCCTCTCTCAATATTTCTCATACTTATGAGCCTAGTATCTTGGTGCAAGAGGATACAATCACCAACAATCATGAGAATCATGTTTGTTCTTCTCCCAATATATCTCCTACTTGTGAGGGTGTCTTGGTGTAAAGGGATCTAATCATTGATAATCATGAGAATCATGTTTGTCCCTCTCTCAATACATCTCCTAATTGGGAATATATCATGGCACAATAGGATGTAATTATTGATACATTTCCTCCTTCAAATGATAGTAAGGTGGTTTGTATAGATGAAGGTTCAAAATTGACATTAGGTCCTCCATTGATAGAAGATTTCCAACAAGTAGTTAACTCAGTTGAAATTGTAAATCCACAATTGATTAGATCTCCTCTCATTGTTGGACCTTCCTCTAAACCTCCTCTCATTATAGGACCTCCAAAACTTCATGGCCATATCCTAGACTTTACAAAATAGCTCACTCAAAGTAATCATGTGCACCAAGATTTGTTGCAACAACCAACTTATCATCTAGTTGCTCACACATATAACAGTATAAATAATAAGCAACCAAAAAATGCACCAACCTCTATTCCATTTACTCAACCATATCTTCCCCCCACACCTTGTCTCCCTCAACCTAGAGGTAAAGAGAATGATCTTGTTGAGAAACTTTGTATCACTCCAACCAAGATCTATCTTTGGTATTTGATTCAAACTTTAGCTACATACCATAGGATGCTTCAAGAGGCTTTATAGAAGATTTATATCTCACCTTTTATCAATTTGAATGATGTAGCAGCCTTGTTTGATTGTGTGCAGGAAAAAATTTTGGATTTTACATTCCCTCAACATGAATTACCTTTGTTTGAGGTCTAAAACCAACATAAGGCTTTAATGATATTGGTTTTTATTAATAAAATTGGAGTTAAATGTACTCTTATTGATAATGGATTGGGTCTTAATGTGTGTAGCATTGATCTTATAGATAAGCTTGGTGTGGATAAGAATCTCATAAAACTTGATAATTTTGCTATTTGTGGCTTTGATAATATTGGTAGGCAACCGTTAGGGACAATCACACTACCCATTAAGGTAGGACCCGTGATTTTACCTACCCTTATCCATGTCATGCCAAAACCTCTTTCATATAATCTTATCCTTGGTAGACCATGGATTCATTCCATGAAGGGATTCCCATCTACTCTTCATTATGAGATGAAGTATGAATATAATAACAAGGTACATACAATTAAAGCGGATACAAAAATTTATAATTTATAAATCGAAGCCAAACATAACTCTTCCAAGTCTCTTAGTATTTTGATTCCATCTTCAAAAGTTGAGCTATCACCTTGAAATGATAATGATACTATGGATACACTCTTCAATGATGATTGGAGTTCATTAGATTATACATCCACTTTCATTGGGGAGTATAAAATCTCACCATCAGAGTCTATAGATTTGGATATTGATCCAACACAATATTGTGATTCCTCTTCTCCAATTGTAAATAATCATCACAATATGGCTTCCTCTTCAAATACATATTTTGATTGTGGTTCATTAGATTTTACACCTTTTTTGTAGGAAAAGGAAAAATCTCACAATCTACATCTAAGGAGTCTTGTGCTTCATTTGCTCAATCTTGTTCTACATCAACAAATCCAAAAATAGCATCCCATGATGGTGATGGTGGATTTTTACCTTTCATCCCTCGTGTGTTGGTGATGCCTAAAGAGGATTTGGATTCTTGTGAAAGAATCAATTCTTCTCATAAGTATTCAGATAAGAATTCTCCACCTGAGTTGGAAAGGTGTTATGGGCTTGGATTTAAAATTCTTTCTAAAAGTGGATATAATGAAAACATGGAACAAGGATTCAAGGATCATGTGAAGTCTACATTGTACCTTTCTAAAAGGGGTTTAGGTTTCCAACCTTCTCCTTCATCTACATATCACCCTCCATCATCTACTATATTATTAACATCATGTGGTGAGTGAGCTAAATTTTCTTCACAAGAGAAAGGATTGTCTCCTACTCCTTATCCTTTATTAGAGAAATAGTATATTTTATTGAGGATTTTAAAAGCTCACTTGATTACTCTTCCTCCTCCAACACGCAAGAAATATTATAAAAATAGTTCTTTTTGTCCATATCATCGATTGCATGATCACTCCACCAATGAATGCTAGGCCTTTATTAATAAAATACAAAAGTGCAAAAAGATGGGGAGCCAAAAAGGAGTCTTAAGTGGCCACTTTTTTTCTAAAATCAAGAAATACTGACCTTGGATGAGAAATTGAGAATAGTTGCACTCAAAATTTTAAGATGCAAAAAAAACAGGGGTTGTAGTGCTCCAAGTCTACTTTCTAAACTACTAAAAAAAATTTAAATGGTAGAGATTAAGGGGTTCAAAAAAGGGAGCCACATAAATTGGTGTTGTTTTTGTCAAAAAAACATAACATAGCATCTTTTGTGGCTCCCTCACAAGGTTAATTTTCTTTTGGTATTTTTAAAATCACTCCAGTGAGAAATTAGCTAACAGGATGTAGTTTATGCTTGATTTTCCTGATATTTTTTAATGAATATTTGATTTTTTACTAATTTTCAAAGTGGACATCCTAAAAAATAGAATTTTGGTCGTGCTACCCCTATAATTTTTTAAAACTAATCAAAAATCAATTTTATTTTTTTGAATGTGTAGAATGGGGTCTAGTTTAAAAAAAAATTATTTGAAATTTAAATAAACAGTTAAAAAATAAAGTAAAAAGTACCAAGCATTGGTTTTTGACAAAAAACAAACACACAAATAAAAGAAATTAAAGATGAAAACCTTAACATTGTCAAAATGTGAAAAAAATTACATCGTTAAATAGCTAAGAGAGAGCCTAACATTACCCAAATGTTCAATTTATTCAACCTTGAAACACATGCAAACCTAACGATTAGGAAATCTTGTAGAATATGCAAAACATGTCTTTGGATGTTGGGAAGGCACTCCAAGCCTTTGGGTTGTGCGAACACATTATTTAACGTGCTCGCATTATGTCATAGTTTTGACATAATGTGAGTGTGGGGTAAAAGCACAACGCTGTGTCACACTTTATAAAGGAATCGGTCAATGGCAAAAGAAAATTTGAACTTCGACCACACAAAAGTGGTCTTTATGTTTTGAATTTCAAAATGGTGTAAACTAATGAAATGTAGAATTTTTGATGAAGTTTATTCCTGTAATTTTTTAAATTTTAAAAAAAAATGTTTTCATTATGTTTTTATCAATTTAAGGACAAATTTTGAAATGCTTGAAATTTTATAAAAGAGTGACTTCATGGGCCATCAAGAAACAAATTGAAAAAAACTTCATTTCTCCCTAAAAAAAATTTCTCCAAATAGATAACTTCAATATCTTGTGCATGGAAAAAAAATCAAATTTTGATGTATATTTTTCTCGTAATAGCGTTTTAAAGTCAAACATGTCAGAATTTGATAGTTTTCATGGGTCGTCGCCTATTTTTAATTTTTTTAATCATTTTCAAAAAATAAAATATACCCTTTTGAAGAAGACTCTCTCCTCTTGTGCCCCATATAAGATTTAAAAAAATTTAATAAGTTTTACTATCTTTTTTTAATTTCTAATCAGCCTCTTTTTTTATTTTTAAAACCTACTTGCATTATTTTAAAAATAAAATGTATTAAAACTAATCAAAATATTAAAAAAAAATTATATTTGGATTCTCCATTTTCGAGCTCTACAAAAAGGTATTTTTATTTTTTGCAAAAAGATCATTCTAACTAAAGAAATACTCTACCAAAGTTGAATGTTTTAGAAAATTTTGAAAAATGATGAGTTGGCTAGCTACCATGTAGGATGTCAACTAGACATTCTCGGTCGAGAGGGTTTTGGCCAAGCATGTTTCGACCGAAACCCTCTCGGCCGAAAAAAACATGGCCAAAAATGAATCACCTAAAACATTACTAGTCGACAAGAACTCAACCGAAAGTGGTTGATATAAAAAAAAATATTTTCTTTTAATTTTTCAACTTAAGAAAATTCAAAAAAATAGATATTTCGATTATTTCAAAAGGAAAGCTATTTTCGATTGAAGAAGGTTTATTTTGACATTTTAGAAGGTTTATAATTTCAAAAATTTAGAAGACTTATTTCGAAAAAAGAAAACGCATTTGGACAATAGGAGAGCTATTTTTGAAGGTATGTATTGATCTTCACCTTATTTAATTGATTGTCTTTATTTTCATGAATTCATTTGAAGTTTGTTTTCAGTATTCTTTTATTTATTAAAATATTAACATCAAAGAAATATTTCTAAAAAAATTAAAATAAAAGTGACATCTCCATAATATTGTACCTACCTATTATCATTTATTTGTTATCATTTGCAAGTGTGTACATAGTAGGTAATTTGATAATTACTTTTATATATACATAAAATTAGCATACTTATGTTTAGTAAAATTTATATAAAAAACATCAAAAATATCATTATCAAGAAGTTTATTTTTTATTTATTAATTTGAGAATTATATATAATTTTAAGTGCCTATTATGTAAAATTATATATTTATAAAGAATTATATAGAAAGGAGATTATTTTATTTTATTTATATTATTTATTAAACAATTATTTTATTTATTTAAAAATTGTTTGAACATGAATTTGCATTTGTTGTTTTCACCATTTAAATTCTTAGATTTCATTATTATTGATCACCAATTCTATGTTCTTCCATTCTTGTTCTTACATGTCCTCCTTAAATACCTATGTTTTATTAAATTTACCTTTGTCTTTACTTTTATTTCCAACTTGGACTTATCTTTTATACATGTATATATTATTAAATTAAATATTTTATGTTTTGCATGTTTGCATGTATTGTGATACTTTAAATGAGCATGTACAACTTTTCCACAAATTAGTCTTTGACTATTGATTATTTTCTTTGATGTTATATATATGTTCATGGACCACACTTTAAGATAGATAGTTACCACATAGACTAGAGGGCATCATGTGCATTCCATTACATCTTAAACTTTGAGTCATCATGTTGCATCTTCATATTATGGGAATCATGTCTCTATCCCTATTAAAAGATCTAGACATATATTTCAATGCACATTTAGTGGTGCTCTAGTAAGTGATGTCATGATCTAGCACTTGCATCTCGTTACATGCTTTTTAAAATATTTATGCTATATTAATTGTACATGTTTCATTGAAAGCTCATGTGTGTACAAATTTGTATGCAGGTGAATTTAAATTTGAGTGTAACTTGTGATGGAAAATCCAAGGATTAGATCGAGAAAGTATGATCAAACACGAGTAAGACAAAGAAAGAGAAAAGTGGATGAAGGAACATCTACTGAACAACATCCCATGGAAAATATTGATGATCAAGGTGACTTACAGGTACAAGTACAAACTGAACCTAGTAATATAAATTTTTTGGACTATGGTATGGAAAATTTGATGCAGATGGATGAGGATTCTTTTTTCAATAATATTTCATCTGAAGATATGTTATTTGAAAGCACATTAAAATTACACTCTAAAAAAATATGGGATGAATTTTTTGAAGAAAAATCTCTAATTGAAAGAGCACAGTTAGTTGCAAAGTTATTTAGACGAAAAGAAATGACCCATGTTTTGGAGTTGTTAGGGGTTGATAATAGGAAAAGGTCATCAGATTTAAAACAAACAATTGTTGAAAACTTGCAAGAAGCATTGGAATGTATTGAAAAGAAGAGTTGATCTAGTGATCTAAGTGTTGCACGTAGAGTGTTGATGACTGTAATTTATAGTAAGAAATTATCACATAGAAGACAAGTTCAAGCAATTTCTGAATTACTAAATGTTTCTAGAAGAACTGTTCAAAGGTATATTGAAAAGAGAAATGAAATAGATGGAAAATTTGAGAAAATTTGGGTAAATATTTGTAGGGTTCCCCGAAAAGATAGAGTTTCAAAAGATGTAAAGAAACAGGTGGTTGAATATTGGACCACCCACTCTCGTGTTTCTTCCAATAGAAGGGATACTATACAAATAATAGGTGATGATGGTACAAAAATTTCTCATCCAAAAAATTTTATAGATACAACACAAAGTGAACTTTTTTAAGCATTTAAACAAGAATTTTCAAATGTGAAGATTTGTGAAAGGATGTTTGAAACACTACGACCATCATTTGTACGTATAAATAAAGTACATGAAACTTGTTGTTGTCGAAATCATGTTGAATTTGATCTACACCTACAATCATATAGAAAAGCTATGGCAGTAATTGATCAAAATTTAGCCATCCTTGGAAGCACAACACAATTTGTGAAGTCTCTTATATGCAAAAAATCAAAAGATTCGGATGAATTCAAGGTTCAGTGTATAAAAATGTATGCAATGATTGTGGAGATTTGAAGAATCTTTTACATGTTGACAATAATGAAATGCAAGTTACTTGGAAGATATTTGAATATGAGACATACTTAATGAAGTCTAGAGTTGAGGCCAAATAAATTGTTCTCAAAGAGAGTGGATTGCCTTACAATGAATTCACGAGTAAATTTCGCAATATCATATATCCACATATCCAACATTGTCATGATGCAAGATGGCAAGCTAAGCAATTTCGTGACTCAAAGAATTGCTTTCCATCGGGTTGTATTCTCTCTATTGTAGATTTCTCTGAGAACTATACATTTAGTCCTCAAACTGAGATCCAAAGTCAATATTATCATTCAAAGCAAGTTGCAATCTTTGTGCAAGTTTGCTACAAGCATGTCGAGTTAGCGGTCAATGGAATACAAAGTAGCAAAGATGATCGAATTATCATCAAAGAGGTTCACTTTTATAACAATGATGACATGAATCATGATAGAAGCTATGTAGCTCATTGTTTCAAAATGTTTTTTGAAGACCTGAGACGACGTGGCATAAATCAAGAACATTGGATATGATCTAATGGATGTACTGGTAAGTACATTTTTTATTTTATTTTTTAAAATTTATATTTACTTTTAACTTTGAGACTTAAATTGTTTAATTTTTCTTATATATATATATATAAAATTACTTTTTTGAAGCTAATTTGGTTTGATTGTTTAATTATTTGTAACTTCACAAGACAATTTAAGTCTGTAAAAGCTTTTGTTTGGTTAAGTAGTCAACATGCTAAGGCCTATGATAGGGTGGACTGGAAGTTCTTGATTAAATTCTTAAAAGCTTTTGGGTTTTCTGAAAAAAAATTACATTTGATATGGGAACTGATCTCTACCACCAGTACCTCAGTGATCATAAATGGCTCTCCTTCCCTTTTTTTAAGGTGTCAAGAGGAGTCAAACAAGGGGATCATGTTTCTCCTATTCTTTTTACTCTCATGGTGGAAAGTCTAGGGAGTCTCATGCATAAAAGAGTGATGGAAGGTAGCCTGAAAGGTTTGAAACCTTCTTCAGCTAATCTGGCTTGTTCGCACCAGTAGTTTGTGGATGATACGATGCTTATGGGAAGTGCTACTGTTGGTGAAGCCAGAGCTATAAAGAGTTGTCTTGTTCATTATGAGGAAGGGTCAGGACAAAAAATTAATAGAGTCAAAAGTTCCCTCTATTTTTTCAATACCCCTGAGCACAGATAGAGGAAGATTGCAAATATCCTAGGTTGTGGTGTCAATTCCCTTCCTTCAACTTACTTGGGTCTTCCTTTAGGGTCCAAACCTCTGGATTCTTTTTGGATCTCTCTAGTTGATAGGTTTAATAGGAAATTGGTTGGCTAGAAAGGGGCCCTCTTGAGTCAAGCTGGAAAAGTCTTGTTACTTAAGGCTTCTCTTCAGAATCTTCCTGTTTACGCCCTTAGTTTGTTCAAGATCCCTGCTAAGTTTGTTGATATTATTGAAAAGATCTAGAAACATTTTCTTTGGTCGAGGTTGGGGAGAAGAAGAGGATTTCGTTGGTGGCCTAGGATATTTTGTGTAGACCCTAGAAGTTTGGAGGCCTAGGCTTGAGGAATATCAGAGTGTTTAACAAAGCCCTTCTTTCAAAGCAGGTTTGGAGAACTTTTGCGAATACTCGCGAATGGAATACTATTTGGCGTGGCAAATACTTGCGGGAGGTTGACTCCTTTCAAGACTTTCTCAACTCTTATAACCTTCCCATTGGTTCTTCTCTATGGAACAATACCATTAAAGCCAGGGACCTGATTGGTAAAGAAGCTTATTGGAAGGTGGGTGATGGTAAGAAAA
>VDFB02137365.1:34978877-34997053 GCA_007258455.2 Sequoia sempervirens
ATTGTCATCCAAGAAGATCTAGATACTTATATTATGTGCATAACTTGAGATTTAAATATATCAATTTCCAATTGCATATAAATATTCCATGGAATTCTTAAACTTTCAAGAATAGAAATTTGATTTCATTTACATTCAACTCCACTTATAGCTCATGTCATCTAGATCACTTTCTTTGCATGCACAATCAAATTCATGTGTACATTCTAGATTATATGGAATTCTTAAGTTCACTTGAATATATTTGATTTCATTTGCATTCAACTGGACACAAGTATAGCTCATCATCTAGTTCAAGAATTATTTGCATGCACATTCAAATGAACATGTGTATTAGATTAAATATGGAATTCTTAAGTTCATGTATAGCATGATATATGCACATTTTATGTATTTAACCTAGAGTGACTTTAAAAATGAACATTTAGAGCTAAGAATTCAAGTTGTCGTCTATTTCCAATTGCATTTTAATGTTCCAAGTTTTTAAATATAGCATTAATCTCAAGCATATTTGCATTCAATTTTTTCTATTTCTTGACCTATTTATTAAAGACAAATTCATTTCTATTTATTTAAATTAATTGTACATGTCCATCTTTTTAAATTTACAAATAGCTCAACCATTAGATAGTCCAACATTTTGATTTCACAATGTAATTAGATAGTGCATTTTAACAAACCATAATAAATTTAAATAAAAGTACTTGAACTTGCTAAATAAATAAAACCATAAATTAATAATGCACGATGTATTTATAGATGTAACAAGTGTTCAAACCATAATAATGCACGTATATTTAACAAACCTATTCAAACCATAAAAACATAAATGTATGAATGTGACGTAAATCATAACAAGTATATGTACCATAAAACATAAGTGTGTGTAAATGTTCAATACATAAATCATAAAAAGTGTCAACAACATAATAATCTGATCTCAAACATGTAATACTGTAAAAAAAAATCTCAAAGAGAGGGTTGTCTGGTATGAATAGAATCATCAGATCTCTGGCCCGATCTATCCCTCGATCTCTCCCTCGACCTGTCCCTCTATCCATGGCTCGATCTCTCCCTTGATCCATGGCCCAATATCTCCCTCGATCCATGGACCAATCCCTTTGTTGATCCAAGATGTGTGGATCCATGTCCCGATCCAAGATCTCTTAATTTGTGTCCTGAGCCTTCTCCCAACCCTTGCATGTGTTCAAGTATACACATGTTTAAATTTAATTTTTAATACATGTATATATATGTGTACATATATGTAAAATTATCTAAAATTACAATGTACAAGTTCAATGTGTTCAAACTTACATCAAGTAATTAATTTTTATATTAAATTTAAATGTACCTCAGCTACATACTACGCAGGATCGCCATCATGCGCCAAATTTCCAAATTCTGACAAATCACCATATTGCTTAAAATTTTCAAGTACACAATTTCAATCAAGAGTTAAACAACTAGACTTTAAAATGCATTGCATGTATGAATATACATACAAAAAAAATTAGAATATAATATTATATGTATAAATTATATTCAAGTACCTATTGTGCCTGATCAATAGCTCTACCAATGTCACTAAGATCACGAGAATGTAAAGACATCCCAGGGGGATTTGTAGCATGTACAGTATCAATGGAAAAAAGAAGCAGACTATATGTCCCACGGAAAAAATCAGGTGTCGCAATAGCCTCAACATGACCTATAACATCCTGACGACGACCTAGACAAGCTAAAGGATCAATAGAAACATGATGTGCATGGGATCCTATAGTTTGATGTGGAATATCCTCTGCATTTTCCACCCCATGGCTCGTATGTGTACCAGGATATCATTGTCTAATAAAGTCTTGTACCTGGTCAAGAGTGATCCTATGCTCCTCACTAATAACCTGATATGCTGCTAATAAATCCAAAACTAAGACTACACATATTACACAAAGTCGTGTGGGTCATTTATTCAATATCTAAAAGAGTAGGTAGATTGGTATGAATAAATGGATCATACGATGCAAATGTAGCCTTAGTGGGAGGAAGGCTGGTCCAAAAGCGTAATAAGTATCTACCAACTCGATCAGATGAAATCTGATCAATCTGTGTCGTAATAGAGGCAATGTTATCAAAAATCAGCCTCTGAGTGGAGCATGTTACTGCCTCCCCTATTGTTGCCAATTCCAAACGTTTTGGTAAAACCAAAAGGTTTGGGCCAACTAATGCCCTCTTGTCCACAAGCAGTGGAAAATCTAAACATCTAAATTGTGGTTTATCAGAAAAATGACTTTTACCTTGGCCAGCATGCTCGGGATAAGATGTGTAGTCCACCTCTATATGTAAATGAAATTATGCATATAACTGTTTGACAAAATATTATGGCAGCTCATCATTGTGAGGCCATCTATGATGCGCTACCAACCATCTAGGGTATATGAATGGTGCAACAACAGGATCTACACACCTCATAACCACATATCCTCTAATTTTATTTTTTCCTCTATAAAATGGGAACATGGTTAACACATTTTCACCTGAAACTAATTTGGAAACTTCTTTATGTTTCACTGTGCCAGTAACACTCTAGGTAAGAGACAAATAAAACTGCTCAATGCTAATTTCATCATAAGGATTGTATGATAAAATTGTCTCAATCATTTTATAAATCTCTCGTCTAATAGTGACTAATCTATCTCAATTAGCCAAATTGGGGGAGTTGTGAATTGTTTGCTCTAAACATTTTAGAGCATTGTCTAATCTAGCAATACTATCCTAAAATAAATTTGATCTAGTTTGAGCATCTTGCTCAGAATGAGGGGAATGATGAGATCCCTCATTGGCCATGATATATATATCTGTATATGTAAATAGATAGAGATCTACATATCATTAAAACAAAATATACATGATGTTAAACAAATTTAAATTGAAAATTTCAAAACTAAAACAAATATATATTTAAATTAAACAAAATTTTCAAGTTTCAAAACTAAAACATTTTTAACTTTAAATATATCTAATGAGATAGTTCAAACTTTATATCTATCTCTATGTTCAATAGTTCACCTTCTATAACAACTTAGATAACATAAGAAATTTGACAACTCCAAAGAGACTTTGAATACATGTGTACATGTATATATATATATTTATATGTGCGCATGTGTACATGTGTATGTATATATACATTTATATGTATGTATATATGTACATTTACATGTGGGAGTGCATATGTGCCTGTATGTACATATATATATGTGTATGTGTGTATGTACATATGTACATGTATATATGTGTATGTATGCATATATGTGTATGTACATGTGCATACATGCATATGTATGTATGTATATATACATACATGTACACATGTACATGACATATGTATGTATGAAGTGGTAATGAATATGTGCATGCCGTTATTGCATATGCATGCATGTATTTATGCAGCACGCTATCAGGTGCATGCAATGCATGCACATGTGATTCATGCATGTACGTATGCATGTACATGCATGCATGCATGCGCCGCATGCGCATGTGTGCATTGTGCCATTACGCATGCGCATATGTATGTGCATGCATGCAATGCGTACACGCAGCCACGTATATAATGCATGCGTACATGCATGCGTACGTAGTAATAATGCAATACATGCATGCACATGCATCCATGCCACTACTATCTCCCCATTCCATATCTCCCCATATATACCACTCTATATATATATATACCACATATATATACATACATATACACATAGTGAACTAAATTTAGGGTTTCAATTTACAGGTTATAGAAATGTAAATTTAGGTAAAATTTATGTATGTACATACATGTACATACACATACATACACATGCATTTACATATATATGTGTACACATGTACATGTATGTACACTCAAGTACATACACATACATGTACACACATACATACATATACATATATATGTACATGTATGTACACACATACATACATGTAAGGTGAAATTATATCATGTACATCCTTCACATTTGATTAATATAAGTGTGTGATCATTAACACTTGCAATAATTATCAAAGAAAACTAAAAGATTGGAGAGGACATGAAGTGATTTCTTTGTCAATATTCTTAAGAAAACATTGATTGAATCTCTTCCTTAAAACTAGCTCCTTGACAAAACACTTAAATGCTGGTGGACATTGCACAATAGCTGTGTTATCAAATTTATGAATCAATATGCACAAGAGCAAAATGGGTAATGTCAAACAAAGATAACTAGATTTGCTTAAAAGTCAAGCTTTTGGGAAAATCAATACATAGGATATACAGGAATGAATCAAGCAGTTGTCCATCATTCAACAACTTTAGCATGGAAGCCTTTGTTAGTGAGCTACATTGATCCAATTATGAACTAAGTCCTTGGACGAGGTCCAGTGGGGTTGATAGATAGCATAACAGGCTTATGATTAGATAGTGTTGATGTCTAAACTCTAATATCTAAGCAAAGGACTGGTTGTATCCACCTTTGTCAAGTCCCTCAGTAATATGGTGCTTGTCTAACCCCTCGTTTGTCCAGGAAAAGGAACCATTTCCCAAATTCATATCTATCATACCTATATCCACAATCAACTCCATAAAAGAGTCAACAACTTGTTTATTGAAATGAATACCTCCTTTTTTCATATAGAGTTTTCATACATTGAAATCTCCCAAGAGAATTAGCAGCAAACCCAAATTTGTTAGGGACCATTTCTTGAGGTTGTTGATTTGTGTTATTCTATGGATACTTTGACGAGACATATCATATATGTATTGACAATGTAGAAATGCATCTTGAGTTCTAACAAATTGAAAATACTAGGAATCCACAGGAATGTGAAGCATAAGAAATAGGTTCATACATTTGGGAGTTCCAAAGAATTGCTATCTTTGTTTTGTTGCAAAAATGTATAAGATTGTTTCCCCAAAAGGAATGGAACTTTATCCTCTAAATTTTTTTTGATTTGGTAGAATCTTGTAGAAGTATTTTCTAGTTTGTATTCTAGACTTTCGATGTGAAGTAGGCAATGTTTATTGGGGGCACCTCTCCCCTTGATTTTCCCTAGCATAATGATCATGTGTAAGGCTGATCTAGATTGGATATCTCAAGATAACAAGTAAATCGACCTCCTCAGCTGATGGACTTTGGGAGTTCATATCTGGAGGGCTTTGGATGTACTTGAGTCTTCAACTAGCTGCCAATTGGACTTTTTTTTTGGAGGGGGGAGGAGGGTTGTGTCTTGTTTTCTTCCTTATTGTCAGAGTTAGTGAGGCCCTTTGTGTTTCCTTTAGTTTTTTAAACATGACTTTGTTAGCTAGTTGAGCTTCGTAAAACACCTGATTTGGATTGTGGTATGCTCTGACCTCTTCCTATGTTGGTTATTTTGTTATGTTAGTTGTTGTGTGGGGCATGACATTTGTGTCTTCTTTTTCTTGCAGACCAAAAAGGGTAGCAAAAGGATTTGTTGATTGTGGTTGAGAGCTTAGAAATGGTTTGTCTTGAACTTTTCTAGAATAGACTTTGGTAAATTTTCTTTCTTGGTCCTGATATGTTGTGTGGCAGCTTTTTCAGGTTTGGATCTATTCTCTGCATCCTTTGATTTTGAGCAGAGCTACTCATGTACATGGTTCCTAACTTAGAATTGTTGGTGGCCTCCACTATTTGACAAGCTTGGCCAAGGTGCTCATATTCTTGGCATATTCTACAATGAAATGTAATGTTCTCATAGTCCAAGGGTTGTTTCCATTCTCACACTATCTGGTAATGGTTTGTCTAGATCTAGATTGACACATATCTAAGCATGTAACACACCTATATTTCTTGCCATCATCAAGGATGTGATGACTCTCCAATGGTAGAAATGATTTTCTAGAGCACATTTTCTTACCAATATTCACTTCAAAGAAGTGGTAAACAGATCCAAATAGGTGTTATACTTGGGATTTCTTCCTTAAGGCTAAAAATAGGAACCTAGTGTTTCATAATGAAGCCTGATTAGTTCAAAAACCACTGTATTCCTTGAAATATTTTCTTTGTTTCCTATGTGGTGGAATTTTTTTTGAGAAAATAGTGTTTAGGCATCATTAATGTCCCCATTGTACTAATAGGCTTCCAATCTTCCCAGATCCATGCTTTAAGAGTACCAAGTCCTTAGAGAGCATCCATAAAATGGCAGTTGACTGCTCTTTTCTTAAGTAACCAGTCTACTCACCATTTCTTTTGTTGTGAAGATAATTTTGGTGAGTGCCCAATTTTGATGACAAATACATTTTCTTTCTTTGCAGGGAATCCAAATCTGTTTATGGACCTTTTTTGCATGTTGTTGGGGAAATCCTCTAACCTCTCTTCTACAAGGTTTCATAATGTCTAGGGCTATCAATTTTTTGTATGACTAGTGGATAGAAGAGTCCTACTCCATGGAGGAGACGTTTGCCTCCTCCCTTTGGGTAGAGAATACAAGAATTAGCAAGTGGTAAGAGTGATAGAGTATGGTTCTACATGATGGAATGGTTGCAAGCTAGGTGAGGGTAATTTGACAGAGGTAAACATTCTAGAAGACTCGATTTGTTGAGTATTCTTCTCAATTGTTGAATCTCCAAGTTATCGAATGTATCATTTTCTCTATTAATATGAGGATTTTGTTAGCATTTGCTTAATATTGTTTATTAAACTAGCCAGCAAATGTTTGACCTTCAAATGACTGAAGTCTATCTTTTTACATCCTTGGCACTCTCCATTTTCGAAAGAGACACTAGTTCTAAAAACTCAGTGTCAGCTACAATTCCTTCATTTCTTTTTATTTTGAAATCTCTAGAGTATCAATTCATGATATTTTGAGAATTTTTTGTATAATTTGTAACTTTAAATCATTGATGTTCCACAAAACTACTAAACCCCAAATTTCTAGTTCACTAGAGAAAATTACACAATTTAAACACCAAAAATTGACATTTAATGTTTTGAATTACAAATGAAAAATTATATGCATTTCCTTCATTTAAATCACAAACACCACAAATTTGCAACACATTCAACCAATAAAATGTAACCAGTCAAATTTCTTTGAACCAATCAAACAAACCCTAACTCCGACAAAGCTCCCAAAAAAAACACATCAAATAGAGTTGCCAAAACAAATGTAGAGTGA
This sequence comes from Sequoia sempervirens, assembly GCA_007258455.2. NCBI lineage: Eukaryota > Viridiplantae > Streptophyta > Pinopsida > Cupressales > Cupressaceae > Sequoia > Sequoia sempervirens. The sequence goes on from VDFB02137365.1 coordinate 34,986,051, forward strand.
AGCAAATCAACAAAGAACCTAGGTATGCTGGTGGTCTTAACCTCGACTAAAAACTCTCGCCTCAAAACCTTTCACCCGAGCATGCAAAATGGTCAAGCCCTAGTCTTCTTTTCTTTCTCTTTTTTTGCTTGTTTCATTCAATACCTTTTTGGCCGAGTGACTTTCGGCCGAAAGTTACTCGGCTGAAAATGTACGACCACGTCGACGCCATGTCACTAGCCCATGCTTCAACTGAAACCCTCTCAGCCAAAAATGTGTCGACTGAAAGTAATTCGCTCAGAATTATTTTTTTGGCTGAAAGTGTTACATAGGTTTGTGCTTTTACCCTGACATGCTATAACACGCTCATGTTATGCCTTTCTTTGTATTTTGCTTCTTTTTGCTTCTTTTTGCTTAATGTTTCCCAAGCCTTAGGATGAAATCCAGTGCATTATAACATGCTCACATTATATCTAAGCTGATGTAATACAAGTTTATTCATCTTATATTTGATGTATGTTACTCTTATATTTATATGTATATGTATGTATATATGTATACGTATGTATAGCCATGTATATATGTATGTATATGTATATGTATGTATGCTTTCTCTTCTTATGTACTCTTATGCTCTTGCTTATGCTTAACCCTGCTTGTATACTTTATGCTTTATAGCATACTTGTATGCTTATATGCACTTATTATGTTTATGTATATCATTTTATGTATATGTGTGTTTATGTATGGTTGTATGTATGTAAGGGTTTTGGGTTTAGGGTATATAAGGGTGATGGTATAGGTTATAGGGATGAGGGTTGAGGTTTCAGAGTTTAGGGTTTAAGGTATAGGGTTGAGGGTTGAGGTATTAGTGCTTAAGTAATAGGTTGAGGGTATAGGGTTGAGGGTTGAGGTTTTATAGTTGAGGGATAATATTTAGCTCGTTGAGTGTATAAGATTAAGTTTGTAAGGTATAGGGATTAGGTTTTAGGATATTGGGTTTAGGGTTTACATTATGGATTAAGGGTATAAGGCATAGGGTGAACGGTTGAGAGTGTATGGTTTAGGGTTCAAGTATAGGGTTGAGGGACAATATTCAAGGTTTACAGTATAAGGGTGAGGTTATAGGCTATAGGGATGAGGGTTCAGGGTGTAGGGTTCAAGGTTTAAGGTATATGGTTGAGGGTATATAGGGTTGAGGGTTGAGGGTTTATAGAGCTGAGGGATAACATTCAAGGTTGAGTGTCTAAGCTATAGGGTTTAGGGTTTAAGATTGAGGTTATAAGGCATAGGGATGAGGGTTGATAGTTTAGGGCATAATTTTAGATCAGATCAGATCCGGTCCATTCCGTCCGTCCATTCCATTCCATTCCATTCCATTCCATTCCATTTTTAAGCTGTTTGGGATTTAAGATTGCAATTGAAAGATTGAGTTTAGCATTAGAAGTTGAGCTGAGTTTAAGGATTTAGAGATTGAGGTTAGTTTAAAGTTTCCAGGAGATTCGAGTTGAGGAGTTGAGGATTATATAGTTTTAAAATTGAGGATTACAGTTTAAGAGTATAGATGTAGGGAGTTAAAGTTTAAGGATAGGGTTTAAGAGTTTAAGTTTAAAAGTTGAGGTTGGGCTTTGGGAGGATGGGTTTAGGGTTTAGAGTTAAAAGTTAGGGTTTTAAGGTTTATAGTTTAAGTCAATGGTTTGAGTTTACTAATGGTTGGGGTTTAAGGTATTAGAGGTTTAGAAGGTTGAGGGATTCAAGATTAGGTTTAGGTATGCAGATACAGTAAAATTGTCAGTTCATGAACAACACTATTTAACTAGCTTTCACCCTTCTTCCCTAAATGATTAAATAATAAATTATTATTTAATTATTATCAAATTTTATATTGATCTATTAATTAAGTGATTTAACATTATTTAATTAATTTATCCTCAATCATCATTTTTGACTAATTAAATAAATCTCATTTATTTAATAAATGTGTTAATTTAACCTTATTCTTCTTGATTAATTAAATAAACATAAATTATTTAATTGTCACTAACATTACGTATTCTTATAAATTAATTAAATAGTTATCATTAATTATTTAATTAAGCCACTTTCCCTTCTCCAAATTTGAATAATTAAATTAATTATTCAATTTCCCATCACTCAACATGGTCAATAAATAAATATACCTTTATTTATTAAATTCAAATGCAACTTGCACGTTCCTCTCAAAAAATAATTAATTATTAAATTAATTAAAACATCCTCAAATATCTTGATTGAATAAATCATGCCCACTGATTTCTCAATCTATTTCCCAATCCCACTAAACACTCAAGCTAATTTCTTCAATCCCACTAATTATTCAATCTAATCCTACTGATTATTTAATTAAATCCCTTAATTGGATCAATCAAAGGAGTGCACTGACCAATCTATTTCCTCTCTACAATTCTCAACCATTTATCATGATCTTTCATTGTTACATCTCAATTGTTCATCTGAAAATCAGAAATCTATAAAACAACCTTCTTCCTTCTCAAAAATGATCAAATAATCTAGAGAATTTGTGGATAGGTCATGTCAAATTGGCTATTGAAACACATTGAGAAAATACTTGCATTCTAGATCACCATTACAACTACCTTTGAAGCTTTTGCACATGGAGGCTTCATATTGATCAAGCAATCCAACACCCGTTATCAATACGAACAAACTCCGACATGAGATAGTAAAATTTTAATCTTTGAATTTGTTTGTGTTCTCATTTATGCTAACATTGCTTGTTGAATTCATTGCTTTACAATCGCATTTCATGAGTAGGTTGGGATTTATCTTGTTTTGATTTCATTTCTATAATTTCATTGATCCAATTCCCCTTTACACATTTTGGTACACTTGGTGGGACCTAGGTCCTTAACTGTAACGTTTCTTGTTAAGTTTATAAGCAGTTGCAGGTTTTGGGTCACTCACATCTTTTGTTGGAATCGCTTTTGCCAACTGGGACATTGTTACCTTAAAATATAAACACATTTGTTCCTTTTTTTTGGCCGCTATAGACCCAAATCTAGCCATTATCGACCTAAATCTTGCTGCTATTATCGAGAAAGGTTGTTATTGTCTTTTTTATCTTGCAAATTTATGAGTCTAGGTATTTGAACTGACATTACAGAGCTGCTTTCGCCCTAAAAATGGACACTATAAACCTAAATCCTATTGCTATTATTGAGAAAAGCCAAAATCACACTAAATACAGGGTCACTATTGCAAATAACAAAGTCCATTGCCTTTTAAAGTGCGTGTCAATTTTAAACTTTTTAGTTTATGAGTATATCTAACTTCTTTAGTTGTTTGTTGTATTTTGTAGAGTTGTTTGTATTGTTAGGTGTACATAGCTCTTGAGAGTCACTGTGCATATTTTATTTGGAACAACCTAATCATTTGCTTTCAAAGGTTGAATTGAGCAGTCAAAGAAACTTTTTAATTTTTAGCTTGTTATTTTTATGGATATTTTTTCAAGTTTAAAACAACACATTTAGTTTTAAAATGTTCGCTCCTTTGGTGCAATAAAACTAAATAAGACAACTTGAACATTTACATTTGGTGCTCTTAAAATGAATTCACTTTATTTTTGGTGCATTAAAATTAAACAAGATAACTTGAACATTTACATTTGGTGCCCTAAAATGAATTCACTTTCTATTGGTGCAATAAAACTGAACAAGACAACTTGAACATTTATATTTGGTGCATTAAAACTTGGTTACAATCTTCAAGTATTTTGCTGTATAAAATTGAATGTTTCATCTTTTCTAATTGCAATGACAACCAAACTATTTATGGCATTCCTTGTTTGAAAGTCTTAAATATTTGAAATTGGTGCATTTAGAACATAAATTTTCATTTTTAAACACCTCAATTTTGGGCTTTAAAAAATAAAATTACAATAAATTGTATGTTGTGTCCATCGTGACTGGAAAGCCAAGTGTGTATCCTCTCCCACTGTTTCTTTGGACGATCCTGGGTGACAAGAAACACTTTGGTCTCTTTTCATATTTTTTTACATCATTACCTTTAGATCAGGTCTACCTTGAGATAAATCCCGCATTGAAGAACTCAAGGCGACCCAAAGCATTTTTCCCTTTGGGATGCAATAAAAATTAGCTTCGACTAAAGCCTGGGTCTAACTGAAAATTACATTGTTGAAAATGCCATTCAGAAAAGGGAGGTGTCCACATTCGTGTGAGGTATAAGCAATCCCCTAGTAGGAGTGGTTAAATCCTTGAGTGGCTTCCTAGGCATTAGCAAGGAATTGAGTTCCCCGAGCAATGACTAAAACCCTTATAGTAGTTGACCACCTTATGGATTGACCGTGTATTGGCAATATTTTTTAGTGCAAGGGATGCACACCATACCCTAAAGCTTTTTACTCACTATATGAACTCCCTTGAGTTGAGACAGAAATCGCCGACTTAGCATAAGCTACTTGTAGATTTTCGGGAAAAGGGTGATTTGGGCTATCCTTCCATTCTAGGAGGCCCCTATTTGTCCACTCTCACAAATAATTAAGTGTATACATCCCTTTAGGTGTCCCTACCCTATATTTGAAGAATCTTCCAAGTTGTGGGCCAGAAAATGTTACCACTGGCTTTAACCTTAGGGATAAAACTACTTGAAGTGTTTTCTAATGTGTTATTTCCAGTTTAAATTGGGCTAATTTTGGCCTATTGTCATCAAAACATTATGATCAAGTCATACACTTTTTTTCTTGTGTTTTACCACTTGTTGTATCTCAAAAAATTATCTCAAACATCAAATCAAATGAACACCAAAAGCTTGCAAACTTCTCAAAACAAACTGCCATCACAAAACTGGAAACTGCTGAAACAAAGTCGCTACTATCAAGATTTTCCACTACTATATGTTACTGTAGTCGACCTAAATTTTGCTCGTTATTGCTCAGATTATCCACTATTTTTATCACTAGTTTATGATAGTCACTATCAAAATAGAGTTACTTTTGAAAAACTTTCTTGTAGTTGCCTTAAAATAGAGTCGTTATTGACCTAAAATACTATCGCTATTGCCTTAAACAGAAACCACTATTGACCTATTTGCAGACTTGTCTCAAAATTGGTCAAAACAACTGATTTTCAAACATTTGGGCTAAAAAATACATTCAATTATCAAAGAACAATATTGGACCTATCATTCAAAATCCAACATCACCATTCTTCAAATTGGACTTGGTTTACATAGGGTTCGTGAGTACCATCTTTTGGACACAACATTTGTACCATAACTTATTAACATCCTTCAACATCACCAAATCAACAACCAAACATCAACCTATTCTTGGACTCATATTGAACCCAAGAAATCAAACCATTATCTTGCTAGTGTTTTTTTAGAGCAACCTTTACTTGCAACCTCATAGCTAGTTCAAGTAAAGCATACACCATATCCTCTAAAGCATAGAAAAACATTAATTTGAGTCTTGTGAACTATTTTTTTCTAAACTAGAATCAAATCAAAAACCAAACATCATAGCTTCATTTATCTGATAGCACCCAAAATCGACTCATCTCCTTATCATAGGGTTGAGTAGCAAAATCCTACCATCCAACATCAAGCTTGATCGTCTACATATCATAACATTAACCCATAGAAAATAACCAACAACCTTTGTCCAAAAGGTATACACACATCCCCTTTTTACATCATTTTATCAAACCAAATCTCAAAACATGTCATTCCATTTCCATAAGTTATTGTCTCAAACTTACCAAGGTCTCTTGAGTTTTTTTTATTACTACGACAAGATCACAACACAAAAAGAAAATGGAAGCCAATAAAATCAATGCTAGTATACCAAACACCAACACCACCAACAAGGAAACTCAATCATGGGGTTATGATCCTAGGACATACTCAACTCCCAAATAACAACCAACATTTAAAGCACAATTAAGTCAACCACCTAGTGATTAGGAAATACACCTTCAACATCAAGACATATTTTCTAGGAAACAAGATCAACCTCCTAAACCTATAGACATTATCATAGAGGAGTATGATAGTGATGAGGAAATCACTGATGAAGTAATCTTAGAGTGCTCCCAAGATCCAAAAATATATAAACAAGTATGAAAAAGATGATTGGGAAGGATCCTAACACATATTTCCTCAAGCTAGCACAAAGTGGGGCCAAGTTGCTGACAAACTTTAACATTGAAGTTCTTAAGGATCCCAACCTCGTTCCTTTGGGAACCAATAAGTGGTAAGACAAATACCCAAAACAATGATAGATCCCAAGACACCACCATTATTCTTAAATGCGCATATCAATGACCAATCTTTTCCTCAAAATGTGGAGAATCCATTGTATAGACATCCATCCCAAATTGAACAAGCAGTGGTAGCCCTACATACTCAAGAGAATCCAAACCTCTTGACAAATCAAAACATGCCACCACAGAATATTAACATAATGGGACCCAACATATATGAGACTTCTTGGAATAACCAACAACAAGGTCCCAATACTAATATGCAAGACATGGGACAAACACAATATGTAGTGAACCAACAAGGCAACAACCCTTTACAAACACAACTACAAGTTAAAAACCCACCACACATGAATCAAAAACCACCCCAAGATCAAGGAATGTACCAAGGAAATATTCAAAACCAAACTCAATACAGACCTCAACGTCAATACAATGATCCTAACACGTAGAATCAATATGGATCATCGTCTACCCAATACCCTCAACATCAAACATACATTTCAACACCACCGAATATCAATACCCAACATCAAACATATGTTCAACCACAAAAAAACACACCCCTACAAAATTAAACACCCAATCCTCCACAACACAATAATTGTACACAACCTCTATCATAATACCAAACCTACACACCTCAACAACAACACAGTGTACCTCAACAACAACACAGCGTACCTCAACAAAAACATAGTGTACCTCAACAACAACATAGCATACCTCCACAACAATAAAATGTACCTCAACAACAACATCATACCTATTCTTAATCAGGATTGCACCCTACCTAAGTTTGACTCAACTATCCTGTTGAAACATGGAAACGTTCTCAAGTTGTGGGTAACTTATGATGAGAAAAAATCTCTAGAGAGGGTAGGTTCCCTTGGCAGATCACCTAAACTAAATACTTTTCTGAGGAAAAGGGAGAGGGATAACTTGAAATTAAAATCCTAACACCTAAAGGGTGAAGCACTAGAACATTAACTCATTTAATAACTCCACTCATAATCAGCTCTCAAAACACTAACTTTCACAACTTCACATGAAACATCCAACACAAAAGTGATTTGTATGAGGGTTCAGAAACTAAACAAAACATACAACCTGTATTATATGAATTTTTTGCACTCACACTTGCAATAATGAGACATAAAAATGATTCAATACTTGAAATCACAATGACAACATCAAATCATTACTGCAAAAGAGACAAAAATTCTAAGATAGGAATGCTCTGCTACTTTTATTGATCTGAAAGGAGTATGAGAACATGAAAATTTGAGTACAAATCAAGGCTTACAAAGCTCTCTACAAGTGGTCAAGAGAGAAAGAAGCAAATCTGAACTTAGAAAAAACTAAGTTTTTCTCCAATATATGCCTCCAAAGTGCCTCCATAAGTGAGAAGGAAAAATTTGAGTTAATAGCCCTCTGGAATAGAAACTTCAATGCCATTTTCAAGCAAGAAGAAAAATCCTCCAAAATAGGGCCCAACTACCTCAAAACTGAATGACAAATGTGGAAACTTTCCATCCCAAGAGGGGCAACCCAAAAAAAGACTCTAAAAACACCCAGAACTGACTAAAATTAGGAATAGAAGGCCTAGTTCACTCAGTTTTTTCTATTTTGCACAATGAAACTCAAACTAAAAAAAGAAATATTCCCCTCAACACTTGTTCTATTTTACTATGTTTTAAATGACACTCACTAAAACAATTTATAGAAAGATTGTTTTAGTAATGCTTTACAATGTTTGCAGTTTTGATTTTACAAAATAGAAAGAGGAGGTCAACCTTGATTTTTTGATTGGATTTTTGCAAAGTATAAAATATTCTAACATTCCCTTTTGATTTTCTTCAAAAATAAAAAAAATAACTAAGGCATAAACCCTAAGTTAGAAAAATAAATGGAGGGCCAATAACTATATGATTTCTTCAAAAATCATACGAAAAATTTTAAATGCACCTAATCACATGATTTCTCCAAAATCATAAAAAAAATCTAAGGCATAAAGCAGCTTGGGTAAGTAGAATATGCAAAGACAAAACATAAAACCATGAAGGTATTAATGAAGGCATAAAAATTAAAATCAATGTGGAAAAAAGCAGAAGCCGACCTAGGGAAAATGGAAAACCCTAGAACAAAAGTTCGGCCTCCCCTCTTTTCACCATTCATTTTCACTTTGATGTTTTGAGGTTTTTTGCTCTCCACACTGCTACCATTAGGGTTTGAGCTCAAACCCTCCATTTTCTAGTTTTCATGTCGAGTTCTAAAGCTTTTCTAGGAGATTTCTTTATAGGAAAATTCATGAGTAAGTTTCCCTTGTTTCAAAACCAAACAATGATTTCTCTATTCTCCATTTTGGAAGCATATCTTGGCTCTTTAGTCATGGCCATTATTATATTTATGATGCATCTTTTATTCTTTCAAAACCTTTTCTATATCTGGAGGTCACCATGCATGTCTTTGCTTGAGGCTTTCGAATCTTTTGTGAGAAAAACCTTGAGGACTTGGATGCATTCTATCCACAACAAAACTCTTGGTAAGTTCTCTATCAACTAGGCCTAACACACCTCATTTTAAGTCAATAAGAGGCTTAACTTGAGCTCAATAAATGCGAAAATGATGAATGTTTTCCTCTTCTATGTATTCTGAACATAATACTTCATGGGCACCATTATTTTTTGCATTTAGTTTGTTACATTCTGTGTTTATGAGGCCCTTTTATGCTTCATGGTCGTGGGCTTCATTTGTTGAGGGAAATTTTGGGTTTTACTTTTTAGTGCAGCATGAAGGAACTCCATTTCGACACTCCTACTTCTGTAGGAACCCTCGACACTTGATATAGTTTTTTGGTTTTTATGAATGCTTAAAAATCCCTTCATGGAAGGCCGTGGCCTCTCAGAACACCATACTCTTTCCATTTTCTGAATATATGTGAGCCTCTCCATATAATCCTTTGTGTGTTCATCTACTTGTAGAAACAAAAGAAAACCCTCCAAGCCATGGTTATAAAAACTCATACTTATTTTGCATTTTGAATCTTCTCCTTGCTTGAAACCCTCTCAATGCATTCCTTCTTTTTAGAATGTGTTGGATAGGAGATAACATTGTTTCTTTTCTAAAAGACATGAAAAGCATCTTTTATTTCATTCTGGGTTTGTCTTTTTAACTATGGAAAATGCTCAAAGGCTTCTCCTCTCGTATATCAAGTTCAAGGGCTTGGGTCTTACAAACAGGCTAGGGATTCATGGTTCCCTCTTTGTGCGTAAGACTTATTGGTTTCCATTATTTTTGAAACCCTTTGAACCTCCATTCCTTAGAAAAAACTTTACATCAGATTATGCAAGGTCTTGTTGTGCATGTTTTGCACACACGCCCCACCAAAGGCAAGGACCCCCTCTTTTTCACTCTCGATGACTCGTTCCTGCTCCTGATGGGTCATTTTTGCTCCCACCTCATTTTTTGTGCACCTTTTCTATAGTCCAAGTGGGTCGCATGCCTTAGAATGATCAAATTCCCCGTGAACAGACTCACCCATCAAAATTTCACTATCTTTCACCTTTGCGGAACTTGGCCTGCAGGTTTCCCTTGGTCTTTTTGCCCTAGCATCTGTCGAGTCTCGTGGACTTGCAAGTGTGAGTCATCGTGTGCGAGTCACTGCTCATGTTTCACCACTAAGTAGCGATTGACGCCTAACTTCCACCCACGTGGTGGGCTCCACACTTAGTTTCTCTGTCTGAGCCTTGACCAAGCATCCAAATGAGTGTGGGTTTCCACATCTCACCTAACTCGAGTTTTCCATACCAAGAAATCAATGCATTCCATTAATGGAAACTTTCCTATAAATTCTGCTCCCTACCCTTCATTTTCACCTGTGGAGTTTGAATTTGAGAAGAGAAACAAAGTCCCCCCCTTTTCGCTTTTTTCCTTGCTCTTGTTGGCTTGGTCCCTACTCGCTTGCTTCATTTTTTTCTTCATTTTTTGACTTTGGGGACAAGTTACCTATGGATTTGGGATGTTTATGTGGTGCCTATGTGAACTTCCAAGGTTTCGTTAAGTTTTGTGAAGTTAAGGGAATTGCCTTCCAGGCCACCATCCCTCCATCGTCATCTGCAAGAACTTCTTTGTGGGTCGTCGTCCCTCTGTCACCATCTGTGAGAACTTCCTTGTGGGCCACCATCCCTCTAGTATCGTCTGTGGGAACTTCCTTGTGGGCTATTGTCCCTCCGCCGTCGTCCACACGAACTTCATTACGGGCCACTGTCCCTCTGTCATTGTCCGCAGAACTTCCTTACGAGTCGGTGTCCCTCTGTCGTCATCCGTGGGAACTTCCTTGCAATTCGTCATCCCTTCTTCACTGCCCACAAGAACTTCCTTGCGGGTCGTCGTCCTCAGGAACTTCCTTGTGGGTCATCGTCCCTCCATTTCCATACGCGAGAACTTCCCTTGTGGGCCACTATCCCTTCGTTGTCGTCCACAGGAACTTCCTTGGGGGTCGTCATCCCTCCGTCGCCATCCGTGAGAATTTCCTTGTGGGCCACCATGTACAGGTCACCGTATGCTCATTGCCATTTTAAGGGTGGTGGACCCTTTGGCTTCCCCTTCCAAATCTCCACATTTCCAAAAGGATGAAAATTTCAAGTTTTCATCGTCTAGGGCCCATAAAATGAGTGTCTTCACATGTCTAAAGAGGTTCGCATCAAATTTTCCATGTGTTTAGACATTGCGGGAATTTCA
>VDFB02137365.1:34997153-35070383 GCA_007258455.2 Sequoia sempervirens
AAGCTTAGATCCTTTTCCATAACGGATTGGACTCTTTCGTGGTCGCACTCGAAGAAACACTCTATCACCAACAGCAAACTATCGATCGATCCTATGTGCATCGGCATACTTCTTCATCCCGTGGCCGCTTATCAAATGTTCTCTATCACGGGTCAACCTGGTACGCTCCATGTCTCAAGCATCTCAGGACCAAGTAATACTCTATCCTCTAGTCGATCTCAACTTAATGGAGTCCGACAAGGATGTCTGTATAATGCCTGAAATGGTGGCATACCTATGGAACTCTGATATCCGTTATTGTAAGAAAATTCTACTAAATACAGATAATCCTCCCAATGTGATTGTTGGTCCATTACGTACATTTTAAGCATATCCTCAAGTATTTGGTTAACTCTCTCAGTTTGTCCATCTGTTTGAGGATGATACGCTGAACTAAAGTTCGGTTGTGTACCTAGAGCATGTTGTAATGAAGTTCATAAGGCTGATGTAAATATGGGATCTCTATCAGAAATAATCCTACGAGGAATCCCATGCAATCTAACTATGTCCTCCATAAATATCCTAGCTATGGATGAAGCATTGTAAGATGATCGTACTGGCTAAAAATGAGCTACCTTAGTCAATCTATCAACAGTTACCATAATGGCATCATCTCGACGTGATGACGTAGGTAATCCAACAATAAAGTCAACAGATATAATATCCCATTTCCATTCAAGAATGAGATGTGGCTGTAATAATCCAGCGGGATGTTGATGCTCAACTTTGACTCGCTGGCATTCAAGACATCTCGATACATAGTCAGCAATATCACGTTTCATACTAGGCCAGAAATACAATTTTCGAAGATCCGCATGCATTTTCTTAACACCTGGATGAGCTGAGTATGGAGCTCGATGTGCTTCAATCATAATTAATGTACAAAGACCCTCAGAATGTGGTACATAGATATGATCTAAATGTCATAATATACCATCCGGTTCAAGGATATACCCTGCAAATCGACCTTCTAAAGTTCTACCAGATTCAATCTCCAACTTCACTTCCTGATACAATCTATCAGTAGGAAGTGCTGCTAAAATTTGACCTTCAAATCTACTTCAAGAGTAGTAGCAAAGATCTCATGTCGACAACGACTAAGAGCGTCAGCCACTACATTCTCTTTTCCTTGAACATATTTCACATCAAAATCGTATTCACACAAGAACTCCATCCACCGTCTCTGTCTAGCATTCAAGTTAGGTTGCGTAAAAATGTATTATAGACTACAGTGATCAGTGTGAAGTTCAAAATGGTGACCCAATAAGAAATGCCTCCATCGAACTAATGCATGCACAACTGCAACAAGTTCCAAATCATGAGTGGGATAGTTTAATTTGTGATCCTTGAGTTTACGAGACTCATAAGCAATCACACGCCCATCTTGCATCAGAACTGCTCCCAAACCCTCTAAGGATGCATCAGTACAAACTACAAAATCCTTAGTAGGATCAGGAACAATCAATATAGGCGCATTAGTCAATTTTTCTTTAAGTGTCTCAAAAGCCAACTGACACTGCTCTATCCAAACAAACTTCTTCCCTTTTCTCTGAAGAGAAGTAATAGGATGACCAATTGTAGAAAATCCCTGAAAAAATTGTCTATAGTAACCAGCTAGACCCATAAAACTATGAACTTCACCTACATTAGTAGGCACAGGCCAATCAACAATAGCTTGAATCTTTGAAGGATCCACAGCAATACCTTTTCCAAAAATCACATGTCCAAGGTATTTTACCTTAGTTTGAAAGAAGTCACACTTCTTCAGGTTCGCATACAATTGATTTCCCCTTAAGCATTGCAATACCTATCTCAAGTGCTCTTCATGCTCCTTCATGTTTCTCAAATAGATCAAAATATCATCGAGAAATACAAGGACAAAGCGATCAAGGTATATATGAAAAACACCATTCATTAAACTCATGAATACTGATGGTGCGTTCGTTAACCCAAATGGTACTACTGTGAATTCGTAGTGCCCATAACGAGTTCGGAATGTAGTTTTATGAATATCAGCTTCAGCAATTCGCAATTGATGATAACTAGATTTCAAATCAATTTTAGAGAACACATTAGCTCCCTTGATCTGATCGAAAAGATCATCGATTCTAGGCAATGGATACCGATTCTTAATCGTAACCTTGTTCAATTGATGATAGTCAATACACAATCTGAGTGATCCATCCTTCTTTACGAAGATGACAGGTGCTCCCCAAGGAGAAACACTTGGACGAATAAAACCCTTTTCTAATAGTTCCTCTAACTGGATACGTAGCTCCTCTAACTCTTGAGTAGTCATTCTATATGGAGCTCGAGATATAGGCTCTGCTCCAGGAACTAGGTCAACTCTGAAATCAATATCTCTCTTCGGTGGCATTCCAGGTATATCATTAGGAAACACGTCAATGAATTCCCTAAGGATAGGGTGATCATCAAGAGATATCTCTCGACTCTCACCTTCTTCCAAATCCGTCCCTATTGTTGCAAACAGTTGACAACCCTGGCGAAGACATCTCTTTAATTGCATAGCAAATATCATCTGCAAAGAGATAGGTCTTTGAACTCCTATGATTTCCACTTTCGCACCTAAATCATTAATGCAACTAACTGTCTTAAGTCGACAGTCAATAATAGCATGTTGAGATGCTAACCAATCCATACCTAAAACTATGTCATACGATCCTAACGGTGTAACATGTAGATCCACTAAGGTAGATAACATACCAATTTTAAGTTCACAACTCTATGCTAGGTTCTCTACCACTACTTTCTCCCCAGAGGTGAATTCTACTTGCCACTTACTGCCTTGCTTTACCACCACAAGACCACATCGCTCAACGATGGTAGGTGAAATAAAGGAGTTGGTAGCTCCGGAATCAAAAAGAATAGAAACACTAACACCCTATAACTTACCTGAAGTCTCAACCACTGTGTTTTGGTGATTGTCTTGGCGGTTATTAACCGTAGCATAAACTGTATGAGATCGTCCTGCATCCCCCACTTTAGGCTCAGAAGTTGTAGGTCAAGGCCCAAAACTAGAAGAACCTCTCATGGGACACTGCCTAGCAATGTGTCCCTACTGACCACACAAGTAACAACTAGTGCCTCTACCGAATCCTCTGCCACCCGAAGGTGCATTGGATTGCTAGAAACTACCTCTACTGACAGTAGACTGTGCACTCTGAGCAGGCTAATCCTATCTATTGTGCTTGTTGCACCACCAGTTGTGGTTCTTTCCTGACTGTGGGCTATTACCTTGTTGTGGTTGTGGATTATTATTCTTTTGAGGTGTACACTACTGCTGCTACTATTGCCCACCCTTTGAGGGTGTCTGTTGGTTCCTAGAGGAACCCCCTATCTGCACCTGTCCACCCCATGGACTAAAACCTGTTGCAGGAGCACTACCTATCTGTACTCCTGTGTGACCACCTAACCCCATAACAAGATTCTCTTCCACTATATGAGCCTTCTCCACAGCAACTTCCATAGTCTTTGGCTCAAAGACTCTGACTCCACCACTAATGAGGGCATTTAAACCCTTGATAAAATGTTGTACCAGCATCACCTCATCATCTCCAACTCCTGCATATTGCTTGAGTTCATAAAATCTACGTTCATATTACTCAACAGATAGAGCCAACTGACGTAAATCATGAAACTCGTCAGCCCGTCATTGCCTCCAATGCTCGGACAAGAAGCGTGCTCTAAACCTCTCCAAAAATATCTCCCAAGACACTGACCCAATCTCTAAGTGGAGCTTATGCTCCTCCAAGCGCCACCAAGTAGAGGTGAATCCTCTCAGATGCATTATGGTACAATAAGCACGTTTGTTGCTACCATAAGGATGCATCGCAAAGCATCGCCCTAAGTCAATCAACCAGGTTTCAGCTTCTAGACCACCCCCGGATCCATCAAAAGTAGGAGGGCGTGCCCTCAACAAATCCCTTATATGTCCTGCAATAATAGCATCCTGTTGCACTGTATCATCTACTCTCCTTGGAGATCTATCACACTCTCTAACTACCTCCTGATCAACTTCCTGTCTAGGTCCAAGTCGAGCTAGGACCTCCTCTAATAAAGGGTGTAAATGTGATTCCTCTACTCCTAACTGTTCTAGAACCTGTCCCTCATTCCTCTGATCCAACTACTCTTCCTAATCACTTTGAAGAGGGCTCAGAGGGGGAGTAACTTGAGGGAATGGCCCTCGACCTCCACCTCGACCTCCACCACGACCTCTACCACATCACCTAGGCATGATCCTACACATAAACAATAACGAGTCTTAGATACTAATCAACCAAGGCTAACAGATAACGATACTATGTACTAGGTCAACCTAATGGGCTCGCGATTACCTAGAGCGTCCAGTATTAGAACCTTGGCTCTGATACCAATCTGTAATGCCCCATCTTGTAACCTAAGAAATGTTGCAATTGTTTACGAAAGTGAAATAATTTTATTTTTTTTAAAGTATTAATATTAACTTAATTAGTTACATACATTCTCTAAGTTACATGACGTCACACTACTTGAGAATCCCATAGACGACTTTAGTATTTAGCATTGCGTGTATATTAATTAACATAAACTTAAAAGTAAACATTGCATAACATTTTAATTCCATTCATGAAAGTATAAAGTACAAATAAGATTCTTACATTGCATTTGAAATAACATTACAATACTCATTCTTTAGATGAGGTAGATCAAATAATAGTTTACAATTACATATTTCAAATGTTCACCTCATAAACAATTGAGGGATGTTATAAATACAAGATTTCTAAAGATGCAATAAAGGAAGTACATAAATATCCAAATACGAGCTCTCCATCCATGAAGCTCTCGTTTCCATGATCATAAACTGGGGACCCAACGGAGTAAGGTGCACGTTCCACCCAACCATGTGGTACCCATAGGTCCACCCCCCGTGCTAGGAGATAGTAACAAGGTTCCCTAGACATAATCTACTAACCCTAGACACAAGTACATACTTAACTGATGGTTACATTGCTTCCAGATTTAGGATAATCAAATATTCTAATTTCACAAGGTTACTATTAATTTTAGGTGGAGTGTCATCACAATGTTGCAAAGGTTACCCTGGTGTTTCTTCCTATGTTCTGGCACCCAACTTGGGTTACCCTGGTAACCTCTTACAAAACCCGGCCCCACATGCAAACTGTTGCGGAATCAAATATCTTTTAAAGAAATAAGATATCGATTTTCCATTCCAAGCCTTCTCAACTTAATCTCAAGACTGAACTAGCTCTTGAGTCTATAAGCGAGGCATATTAATCTAATTAAAGATTTTAAGCTAACTAATGTTTTGTTTTAGTTTCCATTGACTTACTAACTCTACGTAAGTTACCCTGGCACCACTTTGAGTGTCGGCCCTCACACAGAGCCACTCCCCTAAAAATAACACAAGAAATCTAAGTTCCCTAACTAAGGTAAACAAGGTGCACAAGAATTCATCATAAAAGACCATACATATCATAATGAACATCAAGTCTATGTTCATAAAACCAGGTGTCTGAACACCGTGCAAAACCATGTACACAACCTTAGTCAACACAAGAGTTCTATTTAAACATTAACAACTCCCACATTATACAACTTGCCTGGAAGACTTGTACATCTAAAAAATTCCCAATTTTCCCAATAAAAGAAACACAATTTAAAGCAAATCGAAACATTAGGAATCTACATTAGGATTTACTAAATCCAGTCAATCAAAATATGATGTACAAAATTAATCATCTAGGATTTAATTTATCTTCCATTCAATACGAAAATCAAATCTATAATTTGCTCAATTTCATAACCATATATTATAATGAGATAAACTCAAGAATATCAGTTTAATTTAAACATAAATAACTGTCATAATAAATTAATTGTTAAATATCCCATTAATAATATAAATATATTTCCATATTTACTTAACATTAAATAAATATATAATTATAAGTATCATATATATTATATATATATATAATATATATTATATTATTAATATATATTACATATATCATATATATACATAGTAATTATAATTTATATAAGTATTAATACAAAATTACTTAAGATAAAACATATAATATTTAAGAAATTTTGCATGGTTTTAAAAATACAAGATTAGGGATTTTAACCCTATCTATACGCAGGCTGCACTGTGGGTAGGGCTGCCTTCGCAGCCCGCCCCACAGGGCTCGGCCGTGGGTGGGGCTACCACCGCAGCCCTCCCCACAGGGCTCGGCTGTGGGAGGCAGAGCCAAGTGTTGCCCATGAGGGGGGCGCTGGACTCGGCCCTCACTATCGTCCCCCTGCGGGGTTGGCCGTGGGTAGCCCCCCTGCGGCCCTTACCAGATATATTTGTTTAAAAATAATTAAAATAAAATGAACAAAATCTGAGTTTTAGTTTCTGTGATTTCCAGTAATTTATTTCCATTTACAAAAAAAACTTGAAATCCTTAATTTCGTCGGTACGGCAATTACTCCGAATTTCCAAAATAAAATACTCACAATTCAATTTATATATGATGGTATATATATATATGTATATATATACAATTAAAATGAATATTAGATTACAAAAATATGCATATATTTTCAACAGGGTTTGTAATGGGGAAATTGAAAATTTTCAATAGGGTTTTTACAATGGAATAGATTTTCAACAAGGTTTTAATGGGAAGTTGAAGGATTTAACAGTACGCATAAATAGCCAGTGAAAAACCTATTTCCTGTAGCTTGAAAATTGTCTGTAGAGGAGAATCTTTGCTGCCTATTGCGTGTAATCCTCCAAAGCTTCTCCAAAACACAAAATCCAGAAAGATGCTAATACCAACCCAAAGAGATCTTCCAAAAATATACAGTAAATCCAAAGCAAAATTCACAAATTTACTCAAACCAATATATTTTTTTAACGGAACCATGTTCTTTCATTTCCCGTGAAGTAGTAATCTTCTATTTTCCCCAAATCCATAAAAATCTTCTGAGAGAATCCTCAACAAGAAACAATAAATTTAACTACCACACATGTCAAGAAGAAAATATCTTCTAACAACTTACCGGTAAATCTTTCTTTCTTCTTTTTCAAGATTTGCATGCTTATTAAAGAATTAAAGAATTCAAATTTCAATTTTCAATTTTCTTTTCTTTATTTAATTTATTTATTTAACAAATAAAATACCATTTCCCTCAAAACAATTTAATTTAAATTTAAATCTATTCACACAATTAAAGCAATTTTAATTTTATTTATTTATTTATTTAATTAAATAATTTTAATCTCAGTGATCAAATTACTTAACCAAACAAACTAATTAATTAATTAAATAAAATTTAAAACTTTATTTCCAACATTTAAAATTAATTTAAATCAACAGTAAATTAAAGAATAATAAACTATCATTAAATTAACAAAATTTTCCTTTCAAAACAATTAATCCAATCAAACACAAACGAGACCACCAAAGACTCCAGACTAAAACTGACGACATACTTTGACTGGGTTTAAGACTAGACTAGTATAAAACTTGTTACTACCTCCCAATCAACATTTCCGTTGAGTCTTGCAACGCTCAGACCTGAATAACCAAGTGGAGTCGGTGTCATGTACCTGCAATCTTGCAACCAAACAAATAACATACATATATATAAACCATTATACAAGCACACCATGCGAAGAAAATCACGGAAATCACAGGGCACTCGCAAGCGAGTGATGCAACTTCGTTCTCCACACCAATACACATCGCATCAAACTAACAAATAAAATAACAATTAATCTACCATAAACATATATATAGCAATAACATCTGAAGGAAACATCTACGCTAGTACAAAGCATGTCAGAAATTAATTATCACCATACAATGTTTATCATATCACAAAATGAATCCACTGTCGCTCTAAAGTCAGTGATCAAAACATCCAAAACAAAGTACCAAAGTCTAACAGTGTGAAAACATGCAAACAGTAATCATAAGCAAAATGTTGTAGGGGTCACCCAATGTCCAATGTGCGAAGAAATGAAGACAATATGTTGTCATCTATAGGACATGTATACTCTCTTGAGATTCTAGAGGGGGAGTAGTAGAACACAAGATAGTTTAATCTATCCATGTCGGTGGAACTGGCATAATATTATGGTGAACCAACTCACCAAGGCAACCAACGCAAATTGAAAATTTGATATATAGGATTTTGGTCCTAAGTATTATATTGTGTGAAGTAGTTGCTTAGTATTCCTGAGAGGGTTATCTCAGTCATGAACAAGAAAATAGTGATAAGGTTTTATAAACCATGATCATATTTTGAAACATTCAATTAAATGAATTCCCAATACATTATTGCAGCTAAATAGGAAAAAGTGATAGATCAAATCTTCAACAATTTGTAGAATATTTATAAACTTCTACTATTGAGGTTTGATCCATTATATTGAAATGAAGGTTGGAAACTCTATTATGCTAAAATACACTAAGAAATAGGGTTAACCTTAGACTAGAAAGTTTGTCAAAAAGGAATAAGAGATCAAAATGATCAAAGAAACCTTGTCAATACAAAGCTTGAAATATGAACCAGTATCATTATGTTTAGAATTGATAGGTGTCCAAGAGAAAATTTATGCTCAAGTTGGACAATGGTCAAGAGCATTACTTTTATGACTAAGCAATAAAATGTTGTGTAAGTGATGAAAAGATGCAGCTTCTGAGTTGTTTAAAGGTGTAAATATCAAAGGGAAGGATGGGACCCAAGGTGTACTATGCAATGCATCAACATTCATTTTCTATTTGGATTATACCAAGGATAAATTCATGGGCCAATGAGAATGTACCTTCCAGTCACTATAGCATAGGTGTCATGTGACCTATATAGTTGCTATTGTACTTAGGATGTAAATGTGAGGTAATATGATAAAGCTCTTTGAGAGAGATGGTATGTGTAAAGCACATGAGTTCTCCCTATGCAATAGCAAGGACATTCGCTAGACGGTCTAGGAAGGACATGATTGCAAGGAGTGATGCTATGAGGAAAGATTAACTTATCATTCTTACATGAATTACAAATGGTAAGTTAAACCTTTTATTTGACTTTATATATATTTTAAAGTGTTTTAAATCATCGGGGATGATGATTCAAAGGGGGGAAGTTTGTCACACCCTTTCTTGTTGTTATTGATTTACTTTTACCTTCACGGATAAATAGGATGGTAAATGTAATCATGGTTTGGATATGCTTGCTAAAAGAATGGAATACTGAAATAGGTATTATGTGAAAGTATTGATAAATGCTTAATATGGCTTTGAAAGAGAAAATATGTTTACATTGATTTCTATATCAATATGCTTAATATTTATGATGCATGTGGATTTATTATGAACGTCTAACTACCATTGTGAATGTGCTAAGGTGGTTGCAGGGACAAGTTCAATCCTCTAGGTGGATGGGAAGTATCACTCAAGAGAAGTGATTGGTCGGATAACCCTAAATGAAACCTATATGAGCGTACACACACACACTCACAATAGAATGGTTGAGTCAATTAATCGTATTGGGAATTGGTAAGTCATCCTTAGTAAGAGGGTTTTGCATTAGTAAGAGTCTTGTTTATTGTTGAATGCATTCTAGATTGATGTTTATATGATTGAAGCTTATGAGTTCTTCCTTATGTTACCATGCTTAATTGATGAGGTGAACATACATTGAATGTATATATATGTATGTATATGTGTGTCAACAATAGACCATACACATGGAGGATCATGTACATGAGAGTACATAGGTATATGTACCTATGCACAATTATGAATAGGCTGCTTATGAGCATGGTGTTATCGAAGGGACAATATGACATGTATGTGTATATGTATATATACATTGTATGTATGTTTCTTATCAATAAGATAGTAATTATATATGCACTTGATTGTTCGTAATTTGGTTGAGTCTCTTTGATATGAGTGAGACCTTCTTTGTGTGTGTTTGTGTGTATCTATGTCGATGAGTATATACATACATCAAATGTATATATGTATATATGTATATATGTTTAAACGAAAACTCAAGCATATGATAATATAATATGCATGGGAATATGGGTTGCACGTTTATAATATATATATATATATATATACACACACATACACACTTTGTGTACCTACTCATCAATGAGGATGAATACATATGTGTCTAATATTGTTAAATAGATAGTGTTAATATATATATATATATGTAGGTAGTATTATGGTCTTGTATTTGCAAGAATATTTATACAATATAGAATACAAGATTTTTTTAATAAAAGAATATATAATAATATGTATATATATTATATATAGTGAGATGCATTATGATATATACATATTATATATATTTCTATCAAAAGCATTTTATAAATGCTAATGTTTAAGATAATGCATGGGGTGCATAGAATAGTGCAGCCATGATAGTGTTTGGCTTATACTAAGTATAGTGCACATCCTAAATCTAAATGGGTAATGCTAAACCAACACACATGCATAAAGAGATGGTTTGATAAACAATTAAAGAGTATTAGAGGCCGATTTATAAGTAAAAGTATCACGCAGCAATAAAGGTTGATTGGAAGTAAACCATAGTCGGTGCATATGGAAATGAAACATAGTTGATACTATTGAATACATCACTATCTTTATAAGCAGCGAATTATTCAGACTTGGAATGATTCTATCCAATATATAAGCGATGGAAATATATGATCTTACTTCATAAATTATTTAGAATGCATGAATATAGGAAAAGCAAACAGCTAAGTATGTGCTAGGTCAAAGTACCTTTTAAATGTTATTTTTGGGAAGCGACTCATCTCATCTTTGTTTCTCAATGAAACTATGATCAAGTTGATATTGCATGAGTATCGCTTGTAAATAGAAGATTGTTTCAAAGAGAAGAATTGTTCCAATAAGCTAGGAATAGTGGCTGCAACATGGCGCGAAATTGAGAAAGCTCTATTTCTTGTAGAATTCTATAAATTGTAGCAAGTTGATTGTCATCATTTGATCATGTGCAGATTGAACTAGTCTTTTACTGTTGTCAACCATAAAGGTTGTTTTGTGGCATTATATGTTGAGTATACTCTTTGATTGTTGCCACCTTTTAGCTGAGTAGTGTGAGTCAATTTTCATGGTAAAATGTGTCAGATGGCATGCCTCTTCTATAGGTTGCAATTTCTCATTTTGTTGTATAAATAGAGAGGAAAGCTCTCTTATTTAGAACACATTCTTCTACAAACTTATTCTACTACAATTATCCTGAGAGCTATTTATTTTGTGAGTTGAGAGTTATAATGTAAGAGTTGTGAAATACTTTGAGTGAAAATTGTTTTTATGAGAGAAGTCATAGCAAAGTATCACTTTTGAAGGATTAAGTGAAGCTAGCAAGTTGTTGTTGGAAGGTTCTGTGTCAATTCAGTTAGTTGGATTAAATGTATACAGGCATGAGGATCTGTTCTCTTATTTTTCCTTATTTATGAAAGATTGTGATTCCTTATTTATGAAAGATTGTGATTTGAATGCTTTATTTGATTTGCTTGAGATTACTTGCATTATGGAATCATAGTATTTTCTTTGAAAAGGGGAAAGAAGTTGTTTTATGCTTAGTTGTGAAAGTGCTTGTATTTACTCTGTAATAGGAGGAATTGTTTTTCATTAGTATAAGTATACTAGGAATGACGAAACAAGAATAGATTAAGGGTTATTCTTAATAGGAGATGTATCAATGTCATGAAGTGGCTTGACACTATTAGCTTACAATGTTAGGAAACTTTAGGAATGATAAGGTTTAGTTATACATCAACAGTTTGAAAGAAATAATAGGATGAGTCATTGTGAATTTGTACTAGGATACCCTTTCAAACCTAGGTTAAAATTTACCTATTAGGTTGGAATATTTACTAGGATACCTAATGGAACCAATAGGTTAAGAATAAATTACTTGGATGGGTTGATGTTGTTCTTGTTGGAACACATAGGTTACGTTAACCTACTTGATTACACTGATTGTTGATTATTGATTATATATGGGATTGGGGTATACTAAGGTTGAAAATAACCTATTGAGTTAAAGTGGATACTTGGTTAGTTGCTTTACACTCTTGAAATGAAGTCACATTGTTGACAAGATTCTACTTTGAATAAATATTTTTACTAAGGGGTTTACACTCACAAATGGAATCATCTATTGCTATGATTATTCTTCAAATGAGATCAATCATTGATGTGGCTATTCTCTTGATGAGAACCACTTATCAATGTGATATATTACTAATTGGAGTCGGTTATTTATGAGTATTTAATTTATGAATAGAAGAAGCTTATGTAGCTATACTTTAGATTATTAAGATATTCCTAAGACTAGGTTGTCTTTCCAATAAAGGGAATAACTTGGAAAGATGTTTATGTGAAGTTACTGTATAAACTAGAAAAGATTGTATGTTATACCTAGGAAGTAGAATATCCATTTAAGAGGGAAATAACTTATGCTTAGGCTTTAATGGTAGAGATACCATTATAATTTGGAAAAGGGATTAGATTATTTCTAAGGTTAGGGACTACCTATAGAAGGAATTACCTAAGCATAGTATATGAACAGTCATATTCCAAACTGAGCTATAGAAGTGTATGTGAATAGGGAGACTACCACTCGAAGTACTGGGTGAGAATACTTTGGCCAAAGTAGTGTAAGTTTCCACTGTTTACATTGTCAGTTCATTGTGTTCCTTTTATGTGTTCTAGTTCAATATTTTCATACTCGTAGGATGACGACCATATGAATAGGTTCTAGTTTGTAGAACACAACACTAAGCTCAAATAGGCTATTGTTATGGGGTTTACCAACCAATCTCTCAACGAAGGGTAGGGCCATCTTGTCATATGTGATAGATGTGTGGGGGACCCGCTTGAATGATTCTTCTCCTCATCATATGGTGGTTGAGGTCTACGGATGTTGCATCGGCATTGGGGACAGCTGGAGCGTATGCACCAAGGAGTGAGGACATCCAAAAGGTATGCACCATTGCGACAACATCGGGATCAGTTTGTATATCTATTGTCAAATGAAGCTCAAAAGAGTTATGTATGTATCATGTATCCATTTGTATGGAAGGATGTAATCATGAATGATAAACTTTAGTTCATTCAATATGACATATATATGTTATGGAAAGATTTGTTAAATTACAATGGAATGCAATGGAAGTTTGGAAATAGTTTTTTCTCAATTGTGCACGTGTAATTTACATTATGGAAAGAAAAAAATTTACTAGTATGTCATGGCATCATAAAATATTCACTTAACGTGAAATCTTTGGAATTTTACTAAGTAGAACACTGAGGTTGTTAAATATACATACATGCATATATATATGAAACTATCAACCATATATCATGATTTTGAAACCATTAACAAAAAAGCACATGTTTTTCTATATATAAACCATGGGCAGTTGCATTATAGGATAAAAGAGATATTATTGCAATAAAATATAGTGTAGAATTTATTGGTACATTTTATACTATATTTGGTCACAATAATCTATCCTTTGTCTTGTATATTTTATTTATAAAAAGTAGCTTACAATTTTTTATTATGATATACATATATATACATATGTTTGTGTGTATAAATCCTCAATCGTATACAATTGTGAAACCCTTAATAAAAATAAAAAATATTTTTTAACAAATAAACCCTCTAAAGTTAGATTATAGGAGAATAGAGAGATTATTGCAACAAAATATAGTCTATGATTTATTGGAATAATTTATATATAATGAAACCTTGGGCCATATATGACTCTTAAACCCTCAACATAAAATTATATTATATCATTCTACAAATAAACCTTTGGAGTTACATTATTAAATAAAGATTATTGCAACAAAATATAATTTATAATTTATTAGATTTACATTATGTGTGTCTGTATGTGCAAAGGAGTGTGATGATGGTGTTTCATGCTATCAACACCTACATATGAGTGTGTTTCTACATGTCAATGCCTACACATGAGTGGAGAGGCTTTGATATGAAATTTCCATCATAAAAATAGTGGATCATAAAGGGAGAGGCTTCACATGTATGATAGAATTTATGCTTATGATTAACATTATTATATGCAATAGTGGTGTGGTGTAAAGTAAATGGACCTCAAACACATTTAAAATGTGATATTGGGTTTTATAAAATGTAGATTATTATAGAAGTATATATATAATTATAGAAATTTGTACAACAAAGTTTATACAATATACAAATTTAGAAGCTAACATATGGAAAAAAATCATTACTGGGAAGCCTTTCCATTTGTGAGTAGCAATGGTGGTTGATTTGACATTTACTTTTCCACTGTCAATGATTTCTCACAAGTGGGTTTTCCCCATCAAGGATTTTTTAGGAGTGGTGATTCTATTTCATGTTCTCAAAACCTATGAATGGATGTGTTGGTTGATGTTAATTGCTATGTGTGAGTGGAGAGGGTTTGGTTGCAAATTCCCATCATGAAAAAGTGGAGCATAAATGAGATGTTTAGAATTTATGGTAAAAGTTTGGTTAGGCTAAACCTTGTAATATGTAATGGTGTGGTGGTGTAAAATAGGTAGACTTAAAATACATTTGTAACACAACATAAATTTGTATATAAAATGGCATAAACTTCATTGAAGATATCAATAGCCTTGTTTCCCCCCACCTCACTTTCACCTCCTACTAGGGCTACTATTAATATTCCTACTATCAATTCCCTTGTTCTTGATAACCCTAATTTGAATACGAAGGGTAAGAAGATGGTTTTATTTTCTTCAAAGAACCTTGAAGACACTAGAATTAATTTGCATTCTATCTAGAATGTAAATACTACTAACCATGAGGACTCTAGTATGAAGTCTAACAAGTAATAGCCCCAACACCCCCAATAGAAAGAATAAGGATCCCACTAGTGAAAAAAAATTAACCTCCATTAACCCTAAACAAATCCTTCTTTCCCTTAAGGGGGATATTTTTTTTCATACTACTAGTTCTCCTTCCAATATGAAGGAGGTGAAACATAAGAATATCTAAATCAAATATAACATTGCTAATTTGGTAATTGATGCCAAAATTATGACTAATGAACTTTACTATAATGGTATATATGAAAGCCTTCCCTCTAAAGATTAAAAGGGTAAAAGGCTAAAAAGGTGTCATGTTCATTCTATTGATATTGGGAGTAGGAGAAGGTTTACTAGACTAGCTAGTATGGATCAGTTTAAGAAGACTAAAATTGGGAGGAGATCTATGAGGATTGCAAACATGTTGAGGCACCTCACGAAGAGAGGTGATTACGAAGATGGAAATAAGAAATTCTCCAAAGGGAAAGGTGTATCTATGGAGTAAATTATCATTGACTTTGATTCTATCCTCTCTTAAAACCCTAAAAAAATTACTATGTGTCTATTGAGGAGGAGGAGGGGTCTACTAAGGAAGATGAGGTGGAAGAGTGCCTCTTATGTAGTCAAAATTTGATCTGTTTGAATCACCTATGAAAGCTTCAAGAGTTCTAGAGGACCCTATGGTTAGTTCTTGATCATTTGTTTCACCCCAACCTAAATTCCTAAATTACTTTTAACTTTATGGTAATTAATGTGATGAGTCATGAGACTATGAAACCTTGAGAGTTGCATGTGATGATGAATTTGTGCAATGATATGTTATTGCATTTACATGGAATGATGATGATTATTTGATGTCATGAATATGATGAAATGATATGAGATGGTTCTATTTCTTTAAAGCAAATGATTAATGAAAATGCAATGATATGGACATGATGTAATGGTTTCTGGCTAACTACCATTTGTTTTCTTGAGTGGAAATGCAAGAACGTTTGGAGCACCTCCAGAAAGAGAGGGGGAGTATCACCTAGAAGAGGGGTAAAGTCATGAATTCTTAAGCAACGCCATTTGAGATTTGTATAGGTCAAGTGGTTGACTTTGTTTAACCATGCGTGTCTAGGGTTGTTAGTGGCATTATGACGGTAAGTAAATCGTGAAGTCATTAAGTCGTATTCTCCTCATTTTAAATGGTTTGGAAATAATTGAGTAACCATTTACTTATATAATTCATAAAGATATGTATGTGTGTATAAATGTTAATAAAATATATATATATAAATATATACAAATCTCATATTAATATATAAAGTTACAACATATACAATGAGTGCTCATTGACGTCTAAATATACATGTTCATTTGTGTCTATAAATATATGCACAATAATGAAAATAGAGTAGTACATTTACTCATATATATTTATATTTGATATATAATATATATTGATATTGAATGTCAGTAGTATTTTAAATGTTCGCATGTTTAGAGTTATCTTGAAATCTGAACCTTTGAATTTTATTGGCTAATATAGCCGTGGTTAGTGTATTGCTGGACTCTTGTCAAAGAGGAGCATATACATTTAAAGGCAGCATAAATATGTATATCGATGCTTATATTAACTCTAAAAGCCACGACCTGAGTTTAGGAAGGCAGCAAAAATATTTGATACTTTCCAAACACTATTAAAGCTATGAAAGGAATGAGGCCAATAATATGATTGTCGAGTTGAGGAGGCTTAGCTCAAATTCTTACTACATCTACATTAACTCCAAGTTCAAAGGCTGACTAGTGGAGAGATGATAGGGGTTATCGTGTTCAGTGTAAGGCAAGTAATCTTCTTCTCTTTAAAATGGATACAGTCTTTTCCTTGTATGTATACGTATATACTTTGTGATGAAAATGGTTTATTAAAAATTGGTAGTGATGTATTTTTTCCTATCTTCCATTTCATGCAAGAATCTTTGTTAGTTTCTTTAATCTCCAAGTTAAGAAAGTTCAAATATTAGATTGCTTGGGAATGATTTAATTTCTTTAAGGTTATTTTAGGGTATTTAACCCTCAAACCCTCCTTGGCACAGTTGTGTTTGGGGATGAAACATGAAAATCACCTTGGGTTAATATGAGACTCTCTCATTCTTAAAAGGAATATCAAACCATAGATCCTTTGTGGATATTGAATCAAGTGTGAATAATTGGAAGGTAAAGAACTGGAACAAATGAGAAAAGCACAACAAAGTGCTAGTTTCGTAAATAAGAATGCTCACTCAAGTAATGCAAAGATATTTTCATTATTCTCTTTTATTAACTACTCAATGAGTGAATTTGTAGTATAAACTAGGTCATTGAAAGGAAGACCTCATTTTCATGTATGTACCCAATCCAACTAGAGGTTGTACTGAATGGATTACCACAAATAGAGTGGGTTGGGTAAAGGAAGATTCTTAACTATTTCACAACCATTTCGGTCAAGGTAGCGTTTGAAAGATTCTTTATTATTTCATGACCATATAGGTCAAGGTAGTAGTTTGAAAGTTCATAAATATTATTTTATGACTGTTTAGGTCAAGATAGGGATTCAACAAGGAATGAGTAACCATTTTGATAGAGAATATCTCTTGAACCTTATTGTCTCAAACCCATGGTAGATGCCAAGACCCAAAGGTTACGCCAAGTAACATAGGGGGTTCAAGAAACGTCTACCCTTTTTGCCAACACAATTGAGTTATGACTGGGAAAGATAGTTAAGTCAAATTTTAAGTTCATTGTGAATGTTATCGAGAGGAACAATTAGTTCCAAAATACCCTAGATCAGGTTTATGTAAATTATTTATATTTTACTATGACCAGGAAGGTCAAGAAGTTATTGTTTTGTGTCAAGATTTGCTTAAAGTTTGTATTTCAAGAGAAGATGCTCTCAAGGGTTATTGTTAAGACTCGAGCAAGTGGTTGTAACCAAGACCCATGAAGTTATGTGAGAGTAACTCACGTGTTTGATCCAGAATTAACCAATGACCCAGATGAGTCATTCACCTAGTGAATCTTAATCTTCTTAACAAAGTCTCTGTAACTAAGCTAAAACACTGTACATTTGAGACTATAATAAGAAGGAATCTTCAGCTTAAGGCTATTATCTATTAGTATTTATGCTTAATCATTTTATCAGTAAATAAAGGATGTGAGGGAAAAGTAGTAATGAATTAATAAGCACCTTAGGTGCTACAAATGCAAGATTTCCTAAACAATAAAAGTATAGAATCCTTGTTTCTTTTTGATAAATGAATTGTGAAATGAATTATTCCCTCATAATGTAAAACAGTTTCATTGTGAGTGACCAAACCCTTCTAGGGTATTGTACATAGTCAAATACCACTCAGTGGAGGGTATTGTGTAAAGGAAATTTACCTTGTCAGTCTATGACCAGTCAGCTCAAGTTAGTTGTTTGTCTTGGCAAGGAAATGCCAAGCAAACTACTAAGTGGGGGAAACACCTCTTGTATTTTTCTTATCTTGCACCAATGGCAGTTGTCAAGACATGTTAGTTACACCAAGTAGCATGGGGGTTCGAGAAATATCTATCGTCTTATCAACTCAGTTGAGTTATGTCTAGTAAGATAAGTTATGTCAAATCATAAATTCTTTGTGATTGTTATTGGGTGGAACAATTAGTTCCATTATACCCTAGGTTGGGAAAGGTATTCCAAGTCAAGCAAGGTGGGTGAACAAACGACTTCGCTCTTAATAGCGATTGAATCCATGATACAAATACTATGGCCATAGTGAGTGTAGTTGTCTCTGCATGCACTTGTCGGTTCACTGTGACCTAGATACTTAGCTAGTCAGAGATGTCATACATAGTTGGAAGGTATCCATAGTTGTGTGACAGTATTAGTTAAGTAGGGCACAACACCAAAGCTCAGATGGCAGAACTAAGAGGGTTCCTAGCTTAACCCTTCATTGTTCAAGGAAGGCCCCATCCAGTTAGGAAGGTGTGCAAGGGACTGCTTAAGTCCATGGTTGGAGGTAAAGCACCTCGGTGATGCTCTCCCTCTTATAGATGACATGTCGAGTCTTGGAAGACAGAAAGAATCCAAATGCGGGATGTTTGACCTTAATCCTGTAAGTTACTATTTTAGCTTAAATAGATGTAATCATTTAATTGAAATACAAAAGTGATAGATGCTTGTTCTTTTTAGATAGAAAAGATTGTGTAAATGTTTTGTTATATCTTTACGGTAACAGTTATGCAGGAGCATGTTCCATATTTAAAGAAAAAAAAATTGTACCTTTGTTTATCTATGTTTTTAGTTACTTACCATTTGGTGAAGAATTCATGGTAACTCTTTGTAAGAAGGCGTAAATTGTTACATGATTGTCTTCCACATTTTTTTCTCCTTGATCAATAAGGTCTTAGATGATATTTTTGAGTTCAATGCAACTTGATGTTTCATGACCTTTTGCTTTATGATACTCACAATAAGCTTTGTCCTTATTCCATGAGAGGTTAATGATAGAGTTGTAAGGACTTATTCTTGGAAGAGTGATGATTTTTTCATGAACTAGCTTGTTAACACCAATTCAATTAGCTCCACTAAAGGAGTGTATTCACATTTGGTGATGGTGTTGTTATCTTGTGAAATTTTTTATTGTTGTGGTGATTGTTGAGATCGATATTGTTGTTATAGGGATAGATCTTGTTGTTGATGTTGTGTTTATTGATATCCCATGTCTTGATGTTGGAGATGTGGTTGATGTTTTTGTTGTTGTTGATTTTGATGAGGAATGTATTGATTTGGAGATTGAGATGTTTGTTGGAGAAGTTTATCAACTATTTTGGTAAGTGAATTTAGGGAAATTTGATGTTGTAGATTTTGATGTTGATGTTGATTTTGAAACCCTTGATGCAATTGATTTTGGTATGGATTTTGAGGATGTGGCTGATGTTGTGGATATTGAATGATTTTTTGAGGTGTGAATGTATTCATCCCATAGTTACAAGTGCAGATTTGACATGCTCATATTTGATATGTTTGTGCTCAGTATGTTCATTTTTTACATTGGTGAGATAACTTTGTTTTGGTGAAGACTCAAACTTTGATCATTTGATTGATAGACTTGTAAGTTTTGACCTTGATTTAAATCTATCATGTGACAGTATGTTCTAAGGTTTTGACCATGCATACCCATATTTGTTGTGCCATTGAAGTTTGTAGGATATGTTGACCCTATGTATGAATGGTATAGATGTGAGTTTTGATAATCAATTGGAATTGTAATGCTTTCAAGTTTGAATTCTCAAGACCTCTAGGATAAATGTTTGAATGATGTGAGACTATTTCAATCCAAGAAGGTGTTTGATGCACTTGTCCTTGTTGAAATGTCCTTGATTTATTTCCAGTGATAACACTTTGATAGGTTTTTAGGATCAATGTTGAATGATTTTTAATTTAGATGGGTGAATGATGTGAAACATTCAATTTTAATCAAATATAGACTCAATTTGGATGTATTGTTGTATGATGTTTATGAAATAGTTGATGTTGATGAAAAATTAGTCTAAGGGATTAGCTGTCACAATTTCAAGTTATTTTGTGAAGTGAAATGTTTGGATGGTTTTATGTTTGACGTCAACCTGATGTTGATGTTTGATTTGATGGATCCTAGTGTGAGACCTAAGAGGAAATTTTAACAACACAAAGGTGTTGAAAAGCATGCATTTCCTTTTGAGTGTTTTGAGAACATAGAATACCAAATGATTTTGATAAAGAATTTTTGTATGATGTTTTAATGTTTGATACCCAAAATTGTTTTGATAAAAAAAAATTTAAGCATGAATTTCCTTCTTTGTTTTTGTTGTTTGAAACCAAGTAACCATTTTTTTTTTTATCAAGTAACCTTGAGGGAAACCTACTTTGTGGGTTCAATTCTTAAAATGTGATTTAGCATGAATTATTTTTACCACATAGAAGTCTTGACTGTGAATTGTTTAAGACTAAGATGTCTACAATAAAGCAAGTTGTTTTCCACAAAATCTCAAAATTTGTGAAAACCAAAGTGTTAAATTATATTTCCCTAGGTTTAATTTGACATAATGAGCAAAGATATGGACAAAGATACTAGGAAGCACACTAAGATATTGTTTTGATAAGAAACAAAATATACTTAGATGCATGCAGTAGTATAATATCCTTTAAGTGTTCTCAATTATCTTCAAAGGGTTTGAATTTTTAGTCATAACCATGTTAATGTTTGTTTTGAGTATTTGAATTATAAGAAATGTATTCACTAACTCAATAGGAAAGGGGGATATTTCATAATCTTTCTTCCATAAAGATTACTAAGAAAATTTTGATACCACCAATCAAGCACATTCCTAGCTAGTAGTAAAGGAACATCTCCTCACACTAGGCTTACCACCTAAAGTTTAATCCATATCCAAGGAGTGGGAGAACAGGGTATGCCAAGGTCATGTACCACCTTGACACCCTTGGCCTTGAAAGAGTGTGAACTCTAAAAAGACACCTTACACCTCAACCATGGACCAAACATGGTAAGTAACTTCTCATGATGATGAGCTATCACGATGCACTACTATGACTCAACATAATGGCCAACTAGTCTTAGGATTCTAAATATAATGGCTCGTAGTGACTTAATGAACACCCATGGTATAATTCCAAACATGAGACACTAAAGCCTCTAATCAACCCACGTGTGGTCTTTACACCCACATCAAAATTGACATGCATGGTATACATCACAGGATAAGTATTGCTTGCTTTAGATTTCACACCTTTTATATAGCCCGCCTGAACATGTGCTTGGAGGTTTCCTTGAATTCTCCATTGAAGGATGTATCTCAAGGAAGTCCCCCTCTACTAAAATAAAAAGAAGGAATGATATTTATCTTCACCCAATATCGCATGAAGCGCAAGGGGAGAGGATATGTAGCAAGCCTTGGGTGACATAGAAAAAATAGTGTAAACTAGGAGTTTTTCTCTTCACCCAAGATCACATGAAGCACAAGGGGGGAAGATACACACTACTAGTCTACCAGGCATAGAAGACACAACACGCATTGCTTATTTTAGGTGCACCAAAAGATAAGTGTAAATGAATTTTAAGGTACCAAAAAGAAGTGTGATATTTTTTTGTTATATTTTAAAACCGAAACCAAGGTGAGATTACATGGTTCAATTTTAACTCCAAATTGAAAAAGCAAGTTGAATTGTTCATTGTTAAGAACCAAATTCAAATGTGAGATGCATAAAATAAAGCTAACTCTAAGATTAATTTCAAATGTGTGTTGATAAACACAAATATGAAATGTATAAATTAAAGGTTAGCTCTAAGATCAATTCTAAATGATTGTTTAATAAACACTTTTCATATTTTTCATGCTGCAAATATTAGATGAAATCAAGTAGACAAGAAGATGTTAGGGTTAGAAAAATGATTAAGCATCAAAACCCTACAAATTAGACCAAATTACAATATGAGTTAACTTTAGGTGCGCCAAGGGGAAATTTAACTCTACAAAAACTAAAAACCACCTCCACCATTATGGAGAGCACAAGATTCTACCTCATTTCAAAAAAAAAACTGAAAAATACTTTTGTATGACCAAGATATGACCATTTGAAGATAGGGTGTAAAAGTTCTAATTGTCAAACAAGTGTAATTGTACACTTAAATATAATAGAAGAAAATGATGAATTAAATAGATGAAAGAGATCAAATCAGGATGAGAATGGTGTTAGTAAATCGAATCAAATGCATGATATTGATCAAGACTATTTTAAGTGTACAATTATATTTAATCTTTAGTCTATTATTCTTCATTCTATTCTTTTACTGTTTGTTATGTAGAAAAATGTATACATTTACAATTTCACATTATGTTTTGGCCCCCTAATTTATTGGACTTAATTAAGCTTCTAATTTTCCAAATTATGCATTCCAAAGCCTATTTTTTACCATTTTTCAAAGAAGGGAAAGTATTAAACAAATGCATCTAATCATTAAATTGTCCCCAAATTTGAGTGTCATAGAATTTTGGGCTAGGACCCAATCGCCCATGGGAAATTGGGTCCCCCTTCTTAGCCAAGACCCAAATTTAAATATGTTTTTGGTAGTAGTTTAATATGTAAAATTTAAATATGAAGTGTTGGATTTTATAATCTATTCTTTGAAAAATTAGATAAACACCTATAAATACCTAGTCTTTTTATCATTTGAAATCTAGCACACACCTTCTAGCATTCAAGAGAAAATACAATTGTCAAGATCATTATTGAGCAATTCAAGAGTAGCATTATTAGAGTTTATTACAACAATTCAAGATCCAACATCGGGTGATCCCACAATAATGGGTTACAGTTTTTGGCCAAACTTGACATTAAAATCAAGATTTTTCACCAGATATTCACTTTCTTTCACCTATAGCAGCTAAACCATTAAGAATTTGAAGATGAATCAAACTAGTTATTTGTTAGATATTTTGTGTAGATTCTAATTTTATTTTATTTTAAATTAAAAATAAATTGTGAATCATTTTATATAATTTTTAATAACTTGTTTTTTCTACTAATCAACATTTTTAAAAAGTGATGTTTACTTTGGATGGCATAACTTTTTTTATAGACAGGATACAATTCTAATTTTAAAAATACAAATTTTTCACACCACTATCTAGTGCATGGATATTTTCTCATAATTTTTTGTTACATTTTTTTTTTAATTAATTTTCCAAGTCAAAGTAATTATAATTTGGGCAGAGGTGTACTTTGGCCCACATAACTTTTTTTCTATTCATTTGAATTAACTTATTCTTTTTTTGTTGGAATAAGGACATCAATACCTAATGCACATGTATTTTTTAGAAAAAAAATTCTCTATTTTTCTATTTTTTCATATGTGAGAAACAAAGAACTTGATGTTAATTGAAAATCCTACATTCACAAGAAATTAAAAAAATAAATATAATAATCAAATTAAACATATTTAAAATTATACTTTTTGGGAAGCTTATAATAATGGCTACATACTTACAAAACATAAATTTTAAATGAATTCATTTGATCACCCAAAAGGTAATCAAAAGTGGTTTTTTATTAGCATTTTGATAAGTGTAGAGGAGACTCGATTATAGGTATGGTTTAAATCTAACAAGGTTCTATCCAAGGAGGTTTGATCTAAGGGGTTTTGATCAATCCCTCTTTAATTAAAATCATTTAAATGGAACCTTTAAAGTCTTAAATAATTGTATTTTCTAAAAATATATGATTTCAGGAAAAAATTAAGATGTCCCAAAAAGTATAACCCATTATTGTGGTAGCACCTCATCATGTTGAATTCTATGTGTGTTCATGTTCATGTTTTGTGAAGTCTAACATAGTTGTAGATTGCCAAAGCATTCAAGCATTCTATCAAGCAAGATTCAAATCCTTGAAGTGATATGTATGTCTTCAGTCCTTCAAGTCTTCCATTGAAGGGTGGTGAGTTGCAACATTTTTTCATTAATCATTTCCTTCCTTTCTATTATTAGTTTATCATTGGCATTGCCATTGTCGAAGTGGAAACACTTACACAAGGTTTAACTAAGGCAATCCCCTATGTAGTACAACATCTCCTCTCTTTGTGAATGTGCAAGTTGCAAGTTTGGAAAGGATTGAAGAGCTCTTGAAGAATCATTTTGTATTGTTATATTTTTGTCATCAAAGTTGTCAAGACACGAAAACTCAATTACAAAAGTTACTTAAATGACATTTTGATTGTGAGACAGGCAAAAAATAGAAGCTCAAATATAGCACTAGAGGACCCCAAAAATTGAGAAAGACACCCTAACAAAGACCCACTCACCTAGGGGCAACCCAATCCTACTACAACACTCAAATTTGACTTTTGGTGACATGTACATATCAGTTTGCACCTTCCAGATCCACTTGCAGAGTTATGTTTTTGTTTGTTTATATTCGGGGAATTGCTTTTATCATATTAGGTCATTTAGTTTAATTAGGTTGATCAATTCGAATCATTCCTAAATTATTCCTATCCTCAAATAGATATAGATCAAGGTCTAATTGACTCGCCTAAGAGGTTGAAAGTCAATCTATGCACCTGTTGATTTGCATCACAATACACCTTAGGTTATTAGGGTGTACCAAATTTTTATGTTTCATTTTGGTGAACCCAAATTTCTTACATGATAGATTTTTGATTTGGCAATCTTTCAAACCCTAGATCTAGGTTTTGCATCATTGCATTTTACATTTCTCATATAGTTTTTGTATAATTGTGTTTCACATTTAGGGTTTCATATTATATTATAAAAATAAAAAATAATTGCATTCATATTGTATCATAGGTTGCATTACAGTGTATTTCAATCTTCTAGATCAAATTTTCATTTCAAAATTGCATTCCAAGAAGTGTCATTTTGTTTCAAAATTGTCATACATTTGCATTTACTTTGCCTTGATCTTTTTGGAAAAACAGTCACT
This sequence comes from Sequoia sempervirens, assembly GCA_007258455.2. Taxonomy (NCBI): domain Eukaryota; kingdom Viridiplantae; phylum Streptophyta; class Pinopsida; order Cupressales; family Cupressaceae; genus Sequoia; species Sequoia sempervirens. The sequence continues at coordinate 35,022,612 of VDFB02137365.1, forward strand.
GTAAAATTTGTTTGCAGATAGGAATAATAACCTTAAATATCAATTTAAATATTCATATTTTGAATTTTTTGAACCCTGTACAAAGATTCAATCACCCTTGGGCAACCCTATCCTTGTACAAGTGTCTCAAAAAACTTTTTTGACACTGTGTTATCTTTGTTTGCTCAATTGCATTGTACTAGCATATCTTTGTTTTGGAATTAGTAACTGCATTTTGTAAAACATTTTGCATATAGTTTATTTAGTGAAATAAAGTACATTTTTTTAAAATCAAAATTTGCATTCAAAGTCATTACGTTCAAGTCTCTACACATTACATTCAGTCAATTATTACATTTTAGATCTAAAAAATTACATTAAAACTTGTTCAAAAAACTTTAAAATCATTGCATACTTGCATTTTGCATCAAATTGGAATACATTAAGAAAAATCTAGAAATTTATTTATTATTACAACTATCTACAAGTAGAATCAAGATCCTTAAGCAGTTTAATTCACAAACACACTTTCATTTTTCAAAACCCCTGATCAAGACCCAGTCGCCATTGGGTGACCCTATCTTGCTTGTCTTGGCTACATAAAATTTCTCTGAGACCTTTGTTGTTGTGTTTACTATTTTTTCCTACTTTCTTCTTCATGTTTTTGGGTGTTTTTTTATCTTTACTTAGTATATCGGTGTTCATCTTGGGTGCACTTTTAGTGTTGTGAAACTTGCATGAGTTTCACAACCTGGTGTCCTATTTTTAATACTTCAATGAGATGTAGTTTGAGACTCATGGCATCCCACACTACTACTACATCCATTGTCGGTCTTGAGTTATCTAACCCTTTCATGCCAAGCTTTTTCAATACTCAACCTATTTTATATTCCATCCCTAATGCTATAATTCCCATGACCTTACCATCAACCTCTATCATTGATGTTGAAACCATGTTAGCTCATGTCCCCAAAGAGAAACTGAAACAATTGGATAAAGCCTTAGAAAAACTTCAAAAATATGTGAGCACAAAATATATCACTGGCACAACAGTCCCTGCCATAGATAATATAAGGAAAATGCTTGATAATGATCTCAAGGATTAGAGGTAGTGTGTATTTTAGCCCACATCATAGATAATCATGTAACTATAATGGATAGTTGCACTCAATCTTTGGGGTATACTCAAATCCAAGGAGGAAGTCAAGTTTCTCTCCCTACAACTATAGACTCTATTCCCACATACACAAATCTAACTATTACCACAACAATGCAACCAAGCAACAATATAGCTTCAACTTTGGGTATTTCCACTGAGAATCCTTATAGATTTTTCAACTAAAATATCATATCTCCTAACACACAAACCTTCACAAACTTACAATATAATACTCCACCTAATACATATACACTTCTATCATATTCACCCCATTCTCGAAAAACAACAATTAATGATTTTTTCATAAACCAGCTCTTACAAAATGTGACATCCCTTCAACAAAAAATATCAACATTGAACCAAACTCAAAATGGAAAACCATCACAATATGTCAAGAGAAACCCATTGTCATTGGAAATAGAGATGCCCTTCTTTGAGAAATATAATGGTAAAGGAGACCCTAGCAACCATATATTTGTATACACAGCCTTATGCAGTGACTTCATTTTTGAAGACAAGATCTTGGCTAAATTTTTCCTAGTTCATTAAAGGACAAGGCCTTGGAATGATTTTTTTCATTACCTAATAATTCAATTCACTCATGTAATGAGCTTGTTGATGCCTTCTTTAACCATTTCCAAGTGAAAATTGGTCCCAAGATCAATATAACTAATTTATTGAAATGCAAACAAAAATAAGTTACATATTCCATTAGCCGCTATTATTTGATGCTATTGCAAGTTAATCTAAGTCTTCTTGATGCACAAATCCAAAGGATATTCATTGACAACTTATAAGAAAACAAAAGAAAAAAAGTCCTATTGTAGAAATTTCCATCCTTTATAAGTATATGCATGACACTTCATGATTATCAAAATTCAATTAATAAGTCTGAAGCATCTTCATCTAAACATTTGAGAATTTTTAGCCTGAACATCAAACCAGTTACCAACAATTTAAGAAATAAAATAAGAAATTTTTAAAGATAAATCCATCCCAAACAAACCATGTTGAGCCTCAAGTCACTGCCATAAACTCAGCGCCATATCAATTTCGACCTAGGGATAGAAAATTTACACCATTACCCAGTTCCCACCATTCAATCATGTTGCAAATTTTGGGTAAGAACATAATTCATTTACCTCTCATAAATCGTATGGACACAACCAAACTTACCACACAATTATAACCCACATTCCTTTTACTAGTATCACCAACAAAGTGGACATGACATGGAACGATGCATGTGTCTTAAACATCAAGTTCAGGACCTCATCAATTCTAATCATATTCAATTGAGAGGTGTTAATGACAAAGGTAATAAGTCAGTTTCCCCACCCAACCCATATTTTCACATATTCACCAACCCAATGCCTAATCATTCCACTAACTCTGAGAAAGATAGTGAAGTCAAGAATAATGTGATGAATGTTGATAATATTGAGGACATAAATGATGATAATGATGATGATAAGAGTGATAATGAGGATGATTTACAAGGCATGATCGGTCTTATAGATGTTTAACCTCACAAGGGCCAAACTACTTTAATACCTAACATTACATTCCAACATATTGATGCTTTTATGCATGCACCCGATGGTCCTCTCTATATCACCGAGCAGATTAATGATAAGCCTACAGTTGGGATACTCATTGATCCTATGTGTGTAGGGAATGTGATCAATGAGGAATTCTTGTTTGTGCATGAACTCTATTAAGATTCTTATGAACAATCGAAAACATGGATTAAAAACACATAATGGATTTTCTTTCCCTATGATAGGTTTAATCACTCTTCCATTAAAATTTGGACCAAAACAATTATATGTCTCATTCTCCATCATCCCATCATCAGACCAATTTTTTGTGAAGCTAGGCTACCCATGGTTACACTCCATGAATGTTTTCTCGTTAGTTATTCACAAGTGCATAAAGTTTCTCTTTGAAAATGAGATATTTACAGTCCACCATAGTGGATTCAATCCTTTCTCTTCCCATGAGAATTTTTCATTGGATTTATTTTGGCTTGGACCTATGGAACCTATAAATCCTTTTGAAGATTTCTTTTTCAATTCATATCAAAATTTCAAAGTAAAGAGTTTATCAAAATTATCTCTTAGTAACATTCTTGAGTTTAATAGGTCCATGGTTGTTCCTTCTCCCCAGCCCATCATTGATGAACCTATGATTGAGCCAAAAACCCTTCCAACTAACCAAGATAAGTACACCACGTTTCCTACACCACTTTCTTACAAAAGACCAAAAGATAATAAAATAATTCCTTTTGTGCCACCAAAGATTAAAAATTATATAGACCTAAAGAGGAAGTGGTTTCCCAACCCCTAATAGTTCCTTCAATTCCTCCCGTAAGGAAAGAAAAGAGATCGATGGTTGATAAATCTACTTCTACCACAACACAACTTGAAAACCATGCAACAAAAAAAAAATTGAAGTGCTAAAAAGCATAGACGTATACATCGTGCTATCACTCGCCTATTGGATGAAAAGAATAAACCAAAACCTACAAAAAAACTCAAGAAGAAACCCAAATTTCAACAAAACAAGACATCAAACCAAAACAAGAGGAGAAACAAGAAAATTCAAATGCAATTATCATTAAGCTTCCTATTGTGATTAATTTGGATGATAATAGTGAGATTGCTAATATTGATGAAGGAGTCCATAATAAGCTAAATTTTTTATTTTCCACTTCTATGAACTTAGATGGGGGCAACCATGATGATCCTCCTGTTGAGAGTGAACCACTATGTGTTGAACCTGGTGATGTTCCTAGTATGACGCTTGTTGTAGTCCCTATAGATATTTATCCATCTTCCATTTATGATGAGCAAGATTGGCATGCAGACGACCTACTCTAGGTTAGATCGCATGTGAAGTACTTCTTTTGTGTGTTTTCTTGGATGTGATGCGATCTCCCTTGTCATGCTGCCTGACATGTCTTTATGTTTGTGTGGCATGTCTTTATTTTTGTGAGTTTTCTTTGGATGACCCTTGTTGCTTTTTTGGAACAAGGATACAAAGGAAACAATCCTATCATGGAATTCTTCTATTTGTATCTCAATTATTCTATATCTCAAACTTTTCCTTTTTTCCTTTTGTCTTATGTTTGCCTTTTGGGGATGATGCAAAGCGTTGAGACATTTAGGTCTCTTCCATGTTGACCCAAAAGGTTTGTTTGTCTTCTATCTCTCTATGTTCCATGTCTCCTTTTTGTTTGTTGTTCCACGAGTAATTGGGGAATGATGTCACTTCTAGGCTCTATTATATCACTATAGCAAAGACGTATACTGACCCCAAGTCCATAGATCCCTCAATGTACACATTTTTTATTTATGGAATTGTATTTTTAGGGGAAACCCCTTATTATGATGTAATTTATTTGGAAACATATCATTGGCATAGGGCTTTCCAAATAAGCTCTTTTGGTCTTTTTTTGCATGACATTTATCATTTTTCTACTTGAAAGTAATTGCTCACAGCATGATGTTCAACAATTTCTTTAAAGTGGGGCCATACATTGGCATTATTTTGCTTCACTTTGTTCACAGAGACTAAACTTAGTGATGTATTGATATTGACATTTGGAATTATTTTTGCTTCACTTTGTTCACAGAGGTTGAACTTAGTGGTGTGTTAAAATTTGACATTTGACATTTTTGGCTTCACTTCGTTCACAAGGGTTGAACCTAGTGTAAGCATTGACATAGCATTTTGATCATTTTGTAGCACTTTATCAAGGTTATTATGGAGTATAACTCTTGGTATAGTTATGAGCACACCTTGTAGACCTAGTGTGTGTTTCTCATTTTTCTACATGTTTTGGGAGCTCACCTAGTGAAAAACGGTCCTCACTAGCCTATATGCCTTCTTATTTGTATAGTTGCTAGCATAATACAACTTGTTAGCCCGTACCCCTTTTTCCTTTTTCTTTGCATCTACTTTGACATTGTATGTTTGTGTATCTTGTCTTGTTGCATATCATATATGTAAATTCCTTTGTGCTTATGTTGGTTTTCCATGGGATCTTCAATCATGGGGGCTTGATCACCCTCCTTGATCTCTAGTCATCTTATCTCTCTAACATTTGTACATTTGAACCCCTCTTGACATATTATCTACTTTAGTGTGAGTCTAAGCGTAAGTTCATACTCTCACTAAAGTGGAGGCTAAATGTTGCATAGAGAATTGTATACACTTACAATTTCACATTATTTTTTCCCCCTAATTTATTGGACTTAATTAAGCTTCTAATTTTCCAAATTATGTATTCAAAAGCCTATTTTTTATCATTTTATGAAGAAGGACAAGTATTAAACAAATGCATCCAATCATTAAATTGTCCCTGACTTTGAGTGTCCTAGAATTTTGGGCAAGGACCCAATTGCCTATGGGCAATTGGGTCCCCCTTCTTAGCCAAGACCCAAATTTAAATATGTTTTTGGTGGTATTTTAATATGAAAAATTCAAATATGAAGCATCATCTTTTGGAATCTAATTTTTAGGAAATTAGATACACACCTATATAGTATTTTTATCATTTGAAATCTAACAAAAACCTTCTAGAATTCAAGAGAAAATACTATTTTCAAGAGAATTATTGAGAAAGACAAGAGTAGCATGATCAGAGTTTATTACAACAATTCAAGATCTAACATCATGTCAAATTCTATGTGTGTTCATGTTCATGTTTTGAGAAGGCTAACATTATTATAGATCTCCAAAGATTTCAAGCTTGCTATCAAGCAAGATCCAAATCATTGAAGTGATGTGTATGTCTTCATTCCTTCAAGGTAACCATTGAAATGTGGTGAGTTACAACATTTGTTCATTTATCATTCCTTCCTTTCTATTGTCAATTTATCATTGACATTGCCATTATGGAAGTAGAAACACTTACACGGGGTTTGATTGAGGCAAGCCCTATATGTCACAACATCTCCTCTCTTTGTGAATGTGCAAGTTGCAAGTTTGGAAAGGATTGAAGAGATCTTAAAGACCCATTTTACATTGTTGCATTTGTTGTCATCAAAGTTGTCAAGACGTGAAAACTCAACTATAGAATTTACTAATGACATTCTGATAGTGGGACAGGTAGAAAATAGAAGTTCATATCTAGCACCAAAGGACCCTAAAAATTGAGAAAGACACCCTAACAAAGACCCAGTCACCTAGGGGTGACCTAGTCTTTCTACAATGCTCAAATCTAACTTTTCATGACAGGTACATATTAGTCTACACCTTCCAAATCCACTTGCAGAGTTTTGTTTCTATCTTTTTATATTTGGGGAGTTGTATTATGATATTAGGTCATTTAGTTTAATTAGGTTGATCATTTCAAATCATTCCTAAATAATTCCTATCATCAGATAGATGCAAATTCAGGTTTGATTGACTCACCTAAGAGGTTGAAATTCAATCTATGCACCTTGTTGATTTACACCCTAATGAAGCTATAGAAATGATAGAACAACACACCTTAGGTCATTAGGGTATACCATTTTTTATGTTTCCCTATTTTTGTGTTTTTTTGGTTGTGTCTATGCAACTTGGTTTATTTTGGCTAGTTGATATTTCTAGATGCTACTATTGTAGTTGTTTTTTCTCTCCTATGATGTAAGGGAATGGGATATTTGTTTCCCTAATTAATATATCAAAAACATGGTATTCAAAATGTATTTGGTCATCTCTTAAAAAATGTATATTGATGTTTCGACAAAGATATATACATATAGCAGTGTTAATTAAAGGAGTTATGACTTTTTTTGTGGCCATATCGCATAGTTATTGGTGTTTTCTATGCATTAGTTTTGGTTAGCACTTTGAAATGACCACTTAAATATTTATGTCCATATAATGACCCATCACAAGGTTTTCATAATTACCCAAAAGACAAAATAATAGCCTTAATATTTTAAGTCACATATAAAGACATGCTGGATTTTTTGTGGCAATATGATGCTTCACTTAGAAGCTTGATGTAAGCAAATTTATGGTGTGTGGATACTAGGCCCTCTCCCCTATTAAATGAGAATATATTTATTTGAAAAGGAAAGATTAATTTTTTATTCACTTCTTAATCACATGAAGTAAAGATTAATTTGTAGAGGCAAGAATGTGCCTTGTCTCTTTTTCTACCTCACTACATGAAAAATTATAACTATGGTTTCTACAAAATAATAATTTTATCCATACTCTCTTTTGACTATCTATAAAGCATGGTCATATGAAATTGGTTTGAATACTAATAGAGGTGTGCCCAAACATATTGTGAATATTAAGTCAAATACGAATGAGAAAAGAAAAATTCAATCAAAAGTATTAGTGATCAATTTGTTTCAAATAAATAATTTGAAATGTGAGGGGAAATTATGTATGATAAAGGTTAAAGGTGTATACCCTGTATTTTTACACTTCTTTGAGTTAGATATATATGGTAAATATGAAATAGAAAAGAAAAATAATTAAAATTGTATACACCCCACATTCATTACTAATTTCCCATTATTTTTAACCATTATTCATTCACTAATTATTTCCTCTTTATCCTCAAAAGTTAATTAATTAAATTAGTTAACCTCAACTTTTTTTTACATTGTAAGAATCAAGTAGCCCCCTATAAACTACAGTGCACCTTGTAAACTTCTTACACATGATCAATGGCATTGGTGCGACACACCCTCTGATACCACAATGATGAGGGAGACTAGACCTCATGACCTCTTTCCTGCAACAAGATGCTTTAGCCAATCGAGTTAGGCCCCCCACCCCTAGTTAACCTCAACTTCTATTTCCTCCAACTAATCAATTAATTGATTAGGCTAACCTAGTGCTCTTTAGAAATTCTTTAATTATTTTAATTCCTCACTAGTGGACAAAATTATCTTTTTCATTTTCACCCTTCAATTTAAAATCAAATAAAATCTTCACCCTCCAATTTCTCACACATGTGAGAGTAGACATATATCTCCTCTCCTCTTCCCTATGAACACTTTCTTTCACCTTAGTTTTACCTTGGCACCTCCCATTTGGAAACTTGTTGAAAGTCTAAGAACTTTTTAATGCTTTCAATCTTAGCCCTTGACTCATCCTCTAATATTATCCCTCCATTCCACTTTTGGAAAGTCTATTTAAGAGAGGCTTTCCCTCCTTATTCCATCAATGATCCATATTTGAAAATAAAGAAGAGAGAATCCACATACAATCACTATTTTGTATCATTGAATTACATCCACACAATATAATTATTTATATTTATTTTATGCATACTTTGTTTATCTCCATTATTTCTTTATCTAAGTGTTTTCCTTTTATTTAAGTTTTGGGTTTGTTCATTGCATCTAATCCATTTTTGCAACTCAATTAGGGGGTCCACATCTCTTGCATTACTAGTGAGACCTTGTCCTAAAACTAATCATTATCTTATTTGAGTTCTTTTGTGAGTTATTGTAGGTTTTTTTGTGTCCTTGGTCATTTTCTAGTTCTATAATGTCTTTGCCCTATGTTGTAGCATTTTTGTAGGAATTTGGTTTTATCTTTTGGTGTAGAAAAAATGGTTCCTATGCTAGTCCTACAGTGCATGTGTTAGCCTTGTCATACATATGTGTATAGTGTGATTCTTGTGCTTATAGTGTGATATGTGTGCTTGACCTATGGTGCTTGTGCCCTAGTCAGTGATGTCTATATTACTTTTTTTTCGTTTTTGGCCCTAGTAACTTTGTTTGTTTGGAATTTTTTGGGCTTTTAAGGTCTCCCTAGTATCATTCATCTAACATTTTAGGGATTTATTGTAGGGTACTTATCATTTTGGGGTCATTTTCTTAGTTTTTGTATTATGTTTTTATAGACCCCCTTGCAAAACTTCATCACTTTTCTTTGTTTTAATTTTTGTTAACACTATTTATCTTGTGTGTCATTCTTAACATCATTCCTAACATCATTCCTAACATCTATTTGTAAGATTGGTTTGATTTTGAGAGTTAATATTTATGTTTCATAGGTTTGTGGATTGTTTGGTAGAAACAACATGCACCCATGGCATCTATACATGTCCCTAGTGTTTGCGCATGTATTTTGGTCCTTGTACCCTAGTTTGTAGTGTTTTTACATTTTTTGTAGAATCTATGTCTATTTTGTAGCATTTGTGTCTACTTGTGTTATTTCTATATTTTTGTAGCATCTATGCCCTATGTATAGTGTCTTTTTTATTTATTTTTTATTTTATATATTTGGGTCACTTTTGGCTAACTTCTCTCGTCTTATGAGTTAAAATTGCATTTTGTATCTTATTACTAACTTGCAAGTTCACTACTCAAACAAAATATTCTAGAAACTACTAATTATGTGGTCTTGTAGGGTCTCTATTAGAAAATATTTTTAGTTTTTTTCTATTTCTTTGTTCTTTTTCCTTTTCTTGTTTGATAACACTTGAAACGAAGGTTAAGATTGACTACATTTTTTTATTTGGGTTTCAAATTTACAAGTGTCTTTTGATCCCAAAGTGGTACTTGTGAATGCTTTTCCATCATGCCTAAAGCAATATTAGGGATCAAAAATAAGTGTTATCTTCTATTTATTTTTAGGAGGCCTACCTAGGGATTCCATCACCATAAGGGATGGCCTCAACCACATGATTTAGTTGGTTATATAAATGAGGAGAACAAAAAATTTACCCCAAAGGAGGAGTTGTTATTGTTGGCCCAACCCTATCCTACAATATACTAGGGTAAAGTAAATAATCGTATGCCTTAGAAAACACTATAGTTAATGAATATAGGCCGTACATACCATTTTGGTATATATAGGATGCCCCTAGAGAGCCTCTTTTAAATTAGCATAAGACCATTAGTCAACTATCCTTTTGTATGTGCATTGATAATCGGTTAGGCCAAGAAGCTACCCATATTGTACTTCCAAGTGGTATAGACAGGAGATAAATGTGGATAAGTTCTTTGATCTCTATGGTAAGGAGTGTATAGGTGGTCTATGATCTTGCTTTCACTAGCTACCCATACCCTTGCTAGTTGTATATTTGTGAGCATACAATAATTGACACTCTTTGTTTTAATAATATATGATTTTTAATGTCTTTATTTTTCAGTAGTATGATCAACTTGTGCTTATTTGCATACCTTAAACCAACTCAACCAAGTCATTTTTTTAAAATATCCATACATTCACCCATAGTGGTACACTTAAGAAACAAATTGAAGCCAAGGTCATTAATCCCTTTGTTCAACCAATTCCAACCTCTTCCAGCCATAGTACATACCACTTAGTCCACACCCATAATCAAACCAAGACCAAACCTCTCTCCATTCACCCATTCTAAGTATTCTAACTCCTGTCAACCTTATACTTTTTATAAGCCATTATACTAAAACTTAAATCCTACAAATCCTAGTCCATTTCCAAACATCAATCGAAATCCAAACCCTAACCCATTATTAAATCCTCCAAATCAAACCTTACCCCTCATCCACATCAAACCTAAGCACACCCAAGTTTTGTTCCATCTTTAAGAATCAAAATAATCCAAATCCTTTTGGAATCTTAGTCTATGAGCCAAATTCCATACATTTGGGGCCTTGGTTCATCTTCATCATACATATTCCCATCTAACACCTACCTACTATCCATTACCCAATTCTCTTATATAAGTCCATCCAATCCAATATAAATCTTTGGAACCTTAGGTCATCCTTTGGCATCAAAAAATCCATCCTAGTTTATTTATGCCATACCAATCATTCTCATCCAAATCCATCATCATAGAGTATGATTCTTGAAATTTTAAAAGTTCATCCTTGGATCCTTTCTATTATAACATGCAATAAAATCCATATTTAATCATCTTAGGAAACACATCTATCCTTTGGGACTCTTCAACTATCTATAGATTCCAAAAATCCTAATCAATCAAAACATCTTTAGCATCCAAAATCTTGATTCATCCAATAGTCCAAGTGTAAAAATATATCTTGGAAATCAACTCCTTTATCCATGCATCCAAGTTATACAATTTCATTTGAACATTTTCAAATCATTCATATCCATCTTTGGGGATTATCCTAGACCCATCCAAGATCACCCTTCTAAATTCTCCTCACAAATCATCCAAAGATTACCTAATGTCATCTACCCCTTTCCCAACTACACCTTTACCATCCATTAACATAAACCTTTGAGTCCAAAGGGATTACCCTTTAAAACTCATCTCATCCAATTTAATATTTATCCTTAAGCATCCACAACCAATCTTAATCCTAAGGTCATCCAAAGCCAAATAATGCAATATCTCACTCATTTAAAACCAATCATCAATCACAATACTATCTAACCTAATCCAAACAAACATGCCATGATAATGACCCATCTATTTTACTTCTATGAGTTCGACCAATACCAAAACACTTTTGATGAAGATGTTGACCAAATAGAATATGACCCCTATGATGATAATGGTAGTCTTGTTGATCAACCCGAATATGATCCCTATGATGATGATGCTAGCATTGACCAATACATCATTAATGATATTATTATGGGCCATATTTATTCTCCACACCCAACCATGAGTCAGCGATATCCCCTAAATCAATAATTTTCTAGTATTGTTTTCCTCATGAACCAAAATTAAGTGTCCATAAGTCATCCTTACCCAAACTTTGGCAAGGGAAACATTCTAGAGGAATCTCTATCATCTCCCAAATCTATATAATATAAATCTTTCAATCATTGTCACCCAAATCTAACCTAGCATTATCGCCCCAATCCTAATCACCATCCACCCATCTTTATCCAAATCATCCATTCAAAAACTTAAGCCCTTCAAACTAATCAAATCCAAATAAAGGATCACCCTCCTACATAAGTCCATAATATTGGCAAGAAATTATCCAAGGTCTATGAGCAAGGGATTATAAGAAAAATAGCACAAAAAATGCAAAGGATACATAACATCCCCAAGCTAACATCCTCCTCGTCTAGCATTGTTGATAATAGCCTTAACAACCTCAAGTTCATCAAGGTCATCCAAGAGCCTCCTAGCATCATCCCCATCCAATATCAAGTATCATCAAAGAAGAATGAACATGTCGAAGACCCCCTTAGACCTATAATTCATATGATTCAACCTATGTGGGAAAGTAAGCAAATCAAATCCATATGGTCAAAATCCATAGAATTCATAAAATATACAAGATTCAAAAGCATCCAACCAAACCATATGAGAAAATCAAGGAGCACATCCATGAGCTAATCACCAAGGGGGGCATCAAATCTAAACCATGTGCTTCCATCTTTTCCACATAGCAATTTTCTATTTATGTGAAGGATTCATTCCAAAGCATGACCAACCTTTCCCATCCCTACTTCAAGGTCAAGATCATCAAGCCAACTTCATCCATCATATTACTGTCGTACAAGATCTAGAAAACCAAACTAGTCCTCCCCATCCTCCCACAACTCCCCCTTCTCATGAGGAGACTATAAACCCCATTGAACACATGACAAGCAAGACAATCATGACAAGCATATTGACAATCAAGATGAAAATCATATTGCATCATTAGGATGCACAAGTCAAGAATGATCAAATTGAGATATCACCAATCAAGATACTAGAATTGTGAATAAACAGAAAGCACAAACATTTTATCAACATGGTCCAACCACTTGCATTCGAGGAGCAAATAAACATGTCTAGTGTATAACACTTATCTAAATATGAATTTACATCTTGTTTTAAAAACATCAAATATCTTATCACAAATTAAAAAAAGTCAAACCATGGGCTCCACTAGAAAAAGGGCCTTCATCAACAAGGTATTCTAGAACTAGTATTAGTATACACACATCATGGATATCAAAGGCCTTGGCTATATGCCTCTTCACAAGAAATCTAATGGAGTTAAGAATACTTCAATGATAGCTGGGGTAACTTCATCCAATACAAACATCAATGATTGTAGGTTACAAACAAAATAGTTTTGTTTGAAGAGTTTTAGAAGTTTTCAAGTGAAGGCAAGCAGCAAATGTAATGCCAAGTTCATAACCATTCTCAGCGTCCCTCATGCCAATGCTAAAACAAGAGTTTTGGGGCAGCGTATGGTCATCCATCAAAACATAAAGGAAGAGGGATTTTGTCAAAAATCATAGCTACGCTGGTAAAAGATATGAAAATGTGGATGCCTCAAGGAAACATTGTCATAAAATGCCATGATTGCAGTATATCTTAAACGCAGATGTAAAACTAAATTGCACAAATTTTTCCAGCACCTTCTCTGCTCGCAGCCTACAAAGACAGATATTTTGCATCTATAAATTATATGCAGAAGATGGAGGGATATACAAAACAGATAAACTTTTTTATATAACACTCTATTTCTTGAAGGTTTCATGTAATACAATCAATGCAAACGAAAACCCAATATATGTATGTGAAATATGGAGGCATGGACAAGGTGTCTGAATTGTTTAACAGAATACATAAAGGATTCAAACAAGTGAATGAGAATGGGTTTTCTACAAGAGCATTTGATAATGGTGAGCTCCACTCAAAACATTTGGATGGCTTCAGAGGTTAAAGAGCAACGTCATAGTTATGGCCCAGAAGTTGGTTTATGGTCGTTTGGAATAAAAACATTGGATTTGTCTAAGGGTGTGATTCATACATTCTGCTATGAAGGTTATGTAGACATCCTTGCAAAGACTAAATGGAGTAAATGATAACGAAAGACACAAGAAGCTTTCTAAGTCTTTCCTAGAAATCATTGTTAAGTTCTTGAATAGGGATCCATTAATGTAAAAGGGTTCAATTTTTTTGACTTAGTTCTTAACAATTTTGGGGAAAGAAGACTAGGTTTTTCATCTTATACAAAATAAAAAAGTCTGTGAACTCTTCAATTTTGGAGAAAAGATATAAAGAATGATATGGTTGTTCTATGAGTTAGAGTACTTTCTTTATGTTGTTAATTGTTTGGATGTTCAATTTGCAAGCATTTCTTTGAATACTTTGTTATGTGATGAACTATGGTTGTTTTCCTCTTTCATGTGTGTTTTGTTCATGCATTTGGGATGTAATTATAGGTTTTATTTGATCTATGAGTCATTTATCCCATGTGAATGTATCTTTCTAATGTTAGATTTCTTTCCATTTAAAATCCCTAGTTGCATGCTTTTCTATTTCAATAATATTTATGTGGAGTGAATGTTTGTGTTCATTCTTCTTTCCTTCTAGTTATCTTTCATTTTTCTATTTTAGTTTTCTTTTCTTTCTTGCTTTTTGGTTCAAATCATACACATTAAAAAGCTAAAATTTCATTATAAGAGGGATTTGTACCTCTGAAATTTAGAGGAAGACTATTAAGCAATAACAAATTCAACTAGTAGTTCATTTGTTGTTGCAAAAATATATTTACCAACAAATAATAAACTTTAATGTTTCTTCTTGTTTCTTCCAAGAAACATAGGAAAACACAAATAGTTATCTCAAAGGATTTTTCTCATGAAATACAAGAATATAGAAAAAAAAAATTATTCCTATTGATATTAAAGAAAATAATAGTTGATTTATCTCTATTAAACATTTATCCCAAGGCTTGTTCATAGTCGTTGAGATAGTCTCTAATAACTCTACATTTCTTGATAGAAGTAGCAAAGAGTAGAGTATAATTAGCAAATTATCAATGAGTAAAGTCTTTACCTAAAGAGGAAGCTTAGATTGTTATTAGATATTCTCTAGCTTGAAGAGATATAATATATCTACCAAGAAATTTTACCACAATAACAAAAGGATAAGGAGAAAATGAATTTTCTTTTCTTAAACCTAAAGTAATTATAAAAATTCTTTCCACCAAGTCATTGAACATACTTAGAAGCTAGCCAAAGAGTAACAAAATTTGACCTAATATATCAAATCAAATCAAATTTGAATTTTTCCATAGATCATCCCATAGAAGATCTCAAAACTTTCCAAAAAGAGGTTAGAAATCTATTTGATCCAAAATCTTTATCTCTTTCCATTCCAAAAAGAGTAGTTGATACTTCTTTAAAAATAGCCTACACGAGTCTTTCATTCTAAGTTTGAATAATCAAGATAGGAATTTGGCCAATAAAAATGTCATTCTTATAATGATTATCTTGATTATTTGAAGAAATCATTTTCTCCTAGAAAGTGTAGTAGATCGTAAATTATCACCCTTGACAATTTCACACTAGGCTTAGCTCCCCTTCATGTGTTTGGACCCAATTGCACATTTAATTTGTCTATCTTGTAATAATATTCGAGAAATCAAACTTAAATTGGAAATTAATATTTATTATTTATTTAACAATGTAAAAAAGCCCTCAAAATAATAGGTCTAGACTAGGGTGCCCAATTCCCCTGTCCAACCTATTTTGGCCCATTTTAAAATATGTTAGTGTCAGAATTTTAGCAATTGAAAATTCAAAGTCATTTGTTGGCTATCGATAATTGACTAGTGGGAAATTAAAGAAATTCATACAAATTCAAGTTTTTTTCACCATTTGAAATCTTAGAAAATCTATTGAGCAAATATAAGATCCTAAAATTAGTCAAGGCAATTCAAGGGTAGAATTAGTAGCATTATTACAGTGCCTTCATCAATCGAGATCAAGCTTTCCAAACATTAGGAAGAAGGAAGCAATTATGTGCAAGGAGCTACTATGATCAATCATGCCATTTTCATGAAGATTTATGAGTTATCCTCTACATGCTAGTTATATCAATCTATTATGTTTTATGAATTAACCTTTTGTAGGTTTATCAAGCAATCAAGGCATCCATCAATCAATATTTGTGGCAACTTGTGTGGCATCACTTCATCAATGATTTCACATCAAGGTAACATTGTTATTTATCATTTATCATTTCAGTCAATTATTATTGTTTTGGCCTCTGTTCGACCTAGGATATGCCCTCTTGATCATCATCATTTTTTGTATGTGGAGGTAGAAATACCAAAATAGGGTTTGACTTAGGCAAGCCCCTATATAGTACAACCTTTCCCCTCTTTTCATATGTGTGGGTTACATCTAGAAGTTCCATCAGTTGAAAATAACAAGAAACATAGAGAAGATTGTAACTCACATCTTTAATTTTTCATATCTGAAAAAGAAGCATCTTAGTCTAGGGTTCCCAATGCCCTCATCTTTGTAATTCGGGCTCAAATTGCTATCACAAGTTCCTCTTTGTATCTCATTCTTAGATCTGCAACTATTATGTGGTTTTCCATTTCTATCGATACAAATTATATTTTCAAATCTAGGGTTATGTATGTCAAATAGTCTTATCAAAACACATCAAATTTATCATCTCTACAAAATAGAAAAAGGACACAAACCCTAGGAGATTGGCTCTCCCTTGTAGTAGCAAGCTAATCATCAACCCTAGTTAATCTTGTGTCCAAATATGGAGTCAAGTGAAAAGAGGCTAATCCTAGTTAGATCTAGGATCACTTTTCCTACTTCACATTTTGGTGAGCCCGACATATCTTACACTTACAATTTTCTAACTTTTACAGCATAACTTCTTAAAATTGATTCAAAATCCTAGGTTAGTGGAAGATCTTGTTGTATATTTGCAATTGTTTTATTCCCAAAATTAAACTTTTGTATTATTTTGTTCATTAAGAATTAATGATCAAGTGGTGATTGAAATTTAGACCAAAATTGCATAATTTTAGATCTAATTTTCCTTGTTTAGGGCTTAGATATGAGTTATTTCATTGTGAAATCCGAGTTCAATCCTAGGTTACTTTCATTTGTCAAAAGTGTATGCATATTTTAGTAAAAGATATTGAAAAAGTGAAGAATTACATATCATGTTCCTTTGAAAAGATAAACAATTATTGCTTTTCTATAATTTTTGGGGAAAATCTAGTCAATTATAACACTTTAAATTTTGAAAATTATCATTTGAACAATTTACATTGCCTTAAAAATAAATATTTAATGTATGCTTATGTGCTTCATATAGAAAAAATAGGTTTTCATGCATTTCCAGAAATTTGTATGCATCTACACCTGAACCTCTACAACTATAGATTTTTAAACATTGTTATTCAATTTCAAAATTTTAAAACATCAAAATTCAACTCTCAAGACTAGGGTTCCCATCGCCCCTGTCTAGTCAATTTGAGTTTAAGTTTTCTATGAAGAACCTTTCCTATGATATGTACTTAGATCCGGTTTTAGTTTTTGGAAGTCATCCCTGTAACTATTTGATTTTGTTGTTTATTTCTAGTTCGAGTTCTTAGTGTAAATAGTGTCTTTATCCATCTAGATAGGATATCACCTTTCTAGGATTAACCTATTGACACATAGCTTAAGTTTACTTAGGTTTCTTTTTCTTTTGTCTCACTTCATATCGTTGAGACATGTGTCCTCATGACTTAAGACACCTATTCCATGTGCACTAGCCACTTGCTCACCTACTTGTCAAGTGAGATCACAAGTGTTCTATCTTTGGAGGGGTATTCAAAGTTTCAATCCTACCTTCTAACATCCTCATCCTTGCATATATATATGCAAGGCCTGATCATTATATTTACACACTCTTCATTTTCATACTTGATAGGCATACTATTATGCATATTTTATTCACTTATGGAAGTTGTTTCATGTGATCTTTGATCTTGGCACTCTCCAACATGATCCATAGGATCTAGTAAAAAAATCTTTGCAAAAATTTTATTTTATCATAATCAATGTCTTATTGTCAAACTTTATTAAGTAATTTAAAGATTTTTTCTTACAAGCATATGAAAATGAGTTTCTCTCTCCTCTTTTTTTGTTTTTATTTGATCCCTCTCTCAATATTTCTCATACTTATGAGCCTAGTATCTTGGTGCAAGAGGATACAATCACCAACAATCATGAGAATCATGTTTGTTCTTCTCCCAATATATCTCCTACTTGTGAGGGTGTCTTGGTGTAAAGGGATCTAATCATTGATAATCATGAGAATCATGTTTGTCCCTCTCCCAATACATCTCCTAATTGGGAATATATCATGGCACAATAGGATGTAATTATTGATACATTTCCTCCTTCAAATGATAGTAAGGTGGTTTGTATAGATGAAGGTTCAAAATTGACATTAGGTCCTCCATTGATAGAAGATTTCCAACAAGTAGTTAACTCAGTTGAAATTGTAAATCCACAATTGATTAGATCTCCTCTCATTGTTGGACCTTCCTCTAAACCTCCTCTCATTATAGGACCTCCAAAACTTCATGGCCATATCCTAGACTTTACAAAATAGCTCACTCAAAGTAATCATGTGCACCAAGATTTGTTGCAACAACCAACTTATCATCTAGTTGCTCACACATATAACAGTATAAATAATAAGCAACCAA
The DNA here is from genome assembly GCA_007258455.2 of Sequoia sempervirens. Taxonomy (NCBI): domain Eukaryota; kingdom Viridiplantae; phylum Streptophyta; class Pinopsida; order Cupressales; family Cupressaceae; genus Sequoia; species Sequoia sempervirens. The sequence goes on from VDFB02137365.1 coordinate 35,041,155, forward strand.
AAAATGCACCAACCTCTATTCCATTTACTCAACCATATCTTCCCCCCACACCTTGTCTCCCTCAACCTAGAGGTAAAGAGAATGATCTTGTTGAGAAACTTTGTATCACTCCAACCAAGATCTATCTTTGGTATTTGATTCAAACTTTAGCTACATACCATAGGATGCTTCAAGAGGCTTTATAGAAGATTTATATCTCACCTTTTATCAATTTGAATGATGTAGCAGCCTTGTTTGATTGTGTGCAGGAAAAAAATTTGGATTTTACATTCCCTCAACATGAATTACCTTTGTTTGAGGTCTAAAACCAACATAAGGCTTTAATGATATTGGTTTTTATTAATAAAATTGGAGTTAAATGTACTCTTATTGATAATGGATTGGGTCTTAATGTGTGTAGCATTGATCTTATAGATAAGCTTGGTGTGGATAAGAATCTCATAAAACTTGATAATTTTGCTATTTGTGGCTTTGATAATATTGGTAGGCAACCGTTAGGGACAATCACACTACCCATTAAGGTAGGACCCGTGATTTTACCTACCCTTATCCATGTCATGCCAAAACCTCTTTCATATAATCTTATCCTTGGTAGACCATGGATTCATTCCATGAAGGGATTCCCATCTACTCTTCATTATGAGATGAAGTATGAATATAATAACAAGGTACATACAATTAAAGCGGATACAAAAATTTATAATTTATAAATCGAAGCCAAACATAACTCTTCCAAGTCTCTTAGTATTTTGATTCCATCTTCAAAAGTTGAGCTATCACCTTGAAATGATAATGATACTATGGATACACTCTTCAATGATGATTGGAGTTCATTAGATTATACATCCACTTTCATTGGGGAGTATAAAATCTCACCATCAGAGTCTATAGATTTGGATATTGATCCAACACAATATTGTGATTCCTCTTCTCCAATTGTAAATAATCATCACAATATGGCTTCCTCTTCAAATACATATTTTGATTGTGGTTCATTAGATTTTACACCTTTTTTGTAGGAAAAGGAAAAATCTCACAATCTACATCTAAGGAGTCTTGTGCTTCATTTGCTCAATCTTGTTCTACATCAACAAATCCAAAAATAGCATCCCATGATGGTGATGGTGGATTTTTACCTTTCATCCCTCGTGTGTTGGTGATGCCTAAAGAGGATTTGGATTCTTGTGAAAGAATCAATTCTTCTCATAAGTATTCAGATAAGAATTCTCCACCTGAGTTGGAAAGGTGTTATGGGCTTGGATTTAAAATTCTTTCTAAAAGTGGATATAATGAAAACATGGAACAAGGATTCAAGGATCATGTGAAGTCTACATTGTACCTTTCTAAAAGGGGTTTAGGTTTCCAACCTTCTCCTTCATCTACATATCACCCTCCATCATCTACTATATTATTAACATCATGTGGTGAGTGAGCTAAATTTTCTTCACAAGAGAAAGGATTGTCTCCTACTCCTTATCCTTTATTAGAGAAATAGTATATTTTATTGAGGATTTTAAAAGCTCACTTGATTACTCTTCCTCCTCCAACACGCAAGAAATATTATAAAAATAGTTCTTTTTGTCCATATCATCGATTGCATGATCACTCCACCAATGAATGCTAGGCCTTTATTAATAAAATACAAAAGTGCAAAAAGATGGGGAGCCAAAAAGGGGTCTTAAGTGGCCACTTTTTTTCTAAAATCAAGAAATACTGACCTTGGATGAGAAATTGAGAATAGTTGCACTCAAAATTTTAAGATGCAAAAAAAACAGGGGTTGTAGTGCTCCAAGTCTACTTTCTAAACTACTAAAAAAAATTTAAATGGTAGAGATTAAGGGGTTCAAAAAAGGGAGCCACATAAATTGGTGTTGTTTTTGTCAAAAAAACATAACATAGCATCTTTTGTGGCTCCCTCACAAGGTTAATTTTCTTTTGGTATTTTTAAAATCACTCCAGTGAGAAATTAGCTAACAGGATGTAGTTTATGCTTGATTTTCCTGATATTTTTTAATGAATATTTGATTTTTTACTAATTTTCAAAGTGGACATCCTAAAAAATAGAATTTTGGTCGTGCTACCCCTATAATTTTTTAAAACTAATCAAAAATCAATTTTATTTTTTTGAATGTGTAGAATGGGGTCTAGTTTAAAAAAAAATTATTTGAAATTTAAATAAACAGTTAAAAAATAAAGTAAAAAGTACCAAGCATTGGTTTTTGACAAAAAACAAACACACAAATAAAAGAAATTAAAGATGAAAACCTTAACATTGTCAAAATGTGAAAAAAATTACATCGTTAAATAGCTAAGAGAGAGCCTAACATTACCCAAATGTTCAATTTATTCAACCTTGAAACACATGCAAACCTAACGATTAGGAAATCTTGTAGAATATGCAAAACATGTCTTTGGATGTTGGGAAGGCACTCCAAGCCTTTGGGTTGTGCGAACACATTATTTAACGTGCTCGCATTATGTCATAGTTTTGACATAATGTGAGTGTGGGGTAAAAGCACAACGCTGTGTCACACTTTATAAAGGAATCGGTCAATGGCAAAAGAAAATTTGAACTTCGACCACACAAAAGTGGTCTTTATGTTTTGAATTTCAAAATGGTGTAAACTAATGAAATGTAGAATTTTTGATGAAGTTTATTCCTGTAATTTTTTAAATTTTAAAAAAAAATGTTTTCATTATGTTTTTATCAATTTAAGGACAAATTTTGAAATGCTTGAAATTTCATAAAAGAGTGACTTCATGGGCCATCAAGAAACAAATTGAAAAAAACTTCATTTCTCCCTAAAAAAAATTTCTCCAAATAGGTAACTTCAATATCTTGTGCATGGAAAAAAATCAAATTTTGATGTATATTTTTCTCGTAATAGCGTTTTAAAGTCAAACATGTCAGAATTTGATAGTTTTCATGGGTCGTCAACTATTTTTAATTTTTTTAATCATTTTCAAAAAATAAAATATACCCTTTTGAAGAAGACTCTCTCCTCTTGTGCCCCATATAAGATTTAAAAAAATTTAATAAGTTTTACTATCTTTTTTTAATTTCTAATCAGCCTCTTTTTTTATTTTTAAAACCTACTTGCATTATTTTAAAAATAAAATATATTAAAACTAATCAAAATATTAAAAAAATTATATTTGGATTCTCCACTTTCGAGCTCTACAAAAAGGTATTTTTATTTTTTGCAAAAAGATCATTCTAACTAAAGAAATACTCTACCAAAGTTGAATGTTTTAGAAAATTTTGAAAAATGATGAGTTGGCTAGCTACCATGTAGGATGTCAACTAGACATTCTCGGTCGAGAGGGTTTTGGCCAAGCATGTTTCGACCGAAACCCTCTCGGCCGAAAAAAACATGGCCAAAAATGAATCACCTAAAACATTACTAGTCGACAAGAACTCAACCGAAAGTGGTTGATATAAAAAAAAATATTTTCTTTTAATTTTTCAACTTAAGAAAATTCAAAAAAATAGATATTTCGATTATTTCAAAAGGAAAGCTATTTTCGATTGAAGAAGGTTTATTTTGACATTTTAGAAGGTTTATAATTTCAAAAATTTAGAAGACTTATTTCCAAAAAAGAAAACGCATTTGGACAATAGGAGAGCTATTTTTGAAGGTATGTATTGATCTTCACCTTATTTAATTGATTGTCTTTATTTTCATGAATTCATTTGAAGTTTGTTTTCAGTATTCTTTTATTTATTAAAATATTAACATCAAAGAAATATTTCTAAAAAAATTAAAATAAAAGTGACATCTCCATAATATTGTACCTACCTATTATCATTTATTTGTTATCATTTGCAAGTGTGTACATAGTAGGTAATTTGATAATTACTTTTATATATACATAAAATTAGCATACTTATGTTTAGTAAAATTTATATAAAAAACATCAAAAATATCATTATCAAGAAGTTTATTTTTTATTTATTAATTTGAGAATTATATATAATTTTAAGTGCCTATTATGTAAAATTATATATTTATAAAGAATTATATAGAAAGGAGATTATTTTATTTTATTTATATTATTTATTAAACAATTATTTTATTTATTTAAAAATTGTTTGAACATGAATTTGCATTTGTTGTTTTCACCATTTAAATTCTTAGATTTCATTATTATTGATCACCAATTCTATGTTCTTCCATTCTTGTTCTTACATGTCCTCCTTAAATACCTATGTTTTATTAAATTTACTTTTTCCTTTACTTTTATTTCCAACTTGGACTTATCTTTTATACATGTATATATTATTAAATTAAATATTTTATGTTTTGCATGTTTGCATGTATTGTGATACTTTAAATGAGCATGTACAACTTTTCCACAAATTAGTCTTTGACTATTGATTATTTTCTTTGATGTTATATATATGTTCATGGACCACACTTTAAGATAGATAGTTACCACATAGACTAGAGGGCATCATGTGCATTCCATTACATCTTAAACTTTGAGTCATCATGTTGCATCTTCATATTATGGGAATCATGTCTCTATCCCTATTAAAAGATCTAGACATATATTTCAATGCACATTTAGTGGTGCTCTAGTAAGTGATGTCATGATCTAGCACTTGCATCTCGTTACATGCTTTTTAAAATATTTATGCTATATTAATTGTACATGTTTCATTGAAAGCTCATGTGTGTACAAATTTGTATGCAGGTGAATTTAAATTTGAGTGTAACTTGTGATGGAAAATCCAAGGATTAGATCGAGAAAGTATGATCAAACACGAGTAAGACAAAGAAAGAGAAAAGTGGATGAAGGAACATCTACTGAACAACATCCCATGGAAAATATTGATGATCAAGGTGACTTACAGGTACAAGTACAAACTGAACCTAGTAATATAAATTTTTTGGACTATGGTATGGAAAATTTGATGCAGATGGATGAGGATTCTTTTTTCAATAATATTTCATCTGAAGATATGTTATTTGAAAGCACATTAAAATTACACTCTAAAAAAATATGGGATGAATTTTTTGAAGAAAAATCTCTAATTGAAAGAGCACAGTTAGTTGCAAAGTTATTTAGACGAAAAGAAATGACCCATGTTTTGGAGTTGTTAGGGGTTGATAATAGGAAAAGGTCATCAGATTTAAAACAAACAATTGTTGAAAACTTGCAAGAAGCATTGGAATGTATTGAAAAGAAGAGTTGATCTAGTGATCTAAGTGTTGCACGTAGAGTGTTGATGACTTTAATTTATAGTAAGAAATTATCACATAGAAGACAAGTTCAAGCAATTTCTGAATTACTAAATGTTTCTAGAAGAACTGTTCAAAGGTATATTGAAAAGAGAAATGAAATAGATGGAAAATTTGAGAAAATTTGGGTAAATATTTGTAGGGTTCCCCGAAAAGATAGAGTTTCAAAAGATGTAAAGAAACAGGTGGTTGAATATTGGACCACCCACTCTCGTGTTTCTTCCAATAGAAGGGATACTATACAAATAATAGGTGATGATGGTACAAAAATTTCTCATCCAAAAAATTTTATAGATACAACACAAAGTGAACTTTTTTAAGCATTTAAACAAGAATTTTCAAATGTGAAGATTTGTGAAAGGATGTTTGAAACACTACGACCATCATTTGTACGTATAAATAAAGTACATGAAACTTGTTGTTGTCGAAATCATGTTGAATTTGATCTACACCTACAATCATATAGAAAAGCTATGGCAGTAATTGATCAAAATTTAGCCATCCTTGGAAGCACAACACAATTTGTGAAGTCTCTTATATGCAAAAAATCAAAAGATTCGGATGAATTCAAGGTTCAGTGTATAAAAATGTATGCAATGATTGTGGAGATTTGAAGAATCTTTTACATGTTGACAATAATGAAATGCAAGTTACTTGGAAGATATTTGAATATGAGACATACTTAACGAAGTCTAGAGTTGAGGCCAAATAAATTGTTCTCAAAGAGAGTGGATTGCCTTACAATGAATTCACGAGTAAATTTCGCAATATCATATATCCACATATCCAACATTGTCATGATGCAAGATGGCAAGCTAAGCAATTTCGTGATTCAAAGAATTTCTTTCCATCAAGTTGTATTCTCTCTATTGTAGATTTCTCTGAGAACTATACATTTAGTCCTCAAACTGAGATCCAAAGTCAATATTATCATTCAAAGCAAGTTGCAATCTTTGTGCAAGTTTGCTACAAGCATGTCGAGTTAGCGGTCAATGGAATACAAAGTAGCAAAGATGATCGAATTATCATCAAAGAGGTTCACTTTTATAACAATGATGACATGAATCATGATAGAAGCTATGTAGCTCATTGTTTCAAAATGTTTTTTGAAGACCTGAGACGACGTGGCATAAATCAAGAACATTGGATATGATCTAATGGATGTACTGGTAAGTACATTTTTTATTTTATTTTTTAAAATTTATATTTACTTTTAACTTTGAGACTTAAATTGTTTAATTTTTCTTATATATATATATATAAATTACTTTTTTGAAGCTAATTTGGTTTGATTGTTTAATTATTTGTAACTTCACAAGACAATTTAAGTCTGTAAAAGCTTTTGTTTGGTTAAGTAGTCAACATGCTAAGGCCTATGATAGGGTGGACTGGAAGTTCTTGATTAAAGTCTTAAAAGCTTTTGGGTTTTCTGAAAAAAATTTACATTTGATATGGGAACTGATCTCTACCACCAGTACCTCAGTGATCATAAATGGCTCTCCTTCCCTTTTTTTAAGGTGTCAAGAGGAGTCAAACAAGGGGATCATGTTTCTCCTATTCTTTTTACTCTCATGGTGGAAAGTCTAGGGAGTCTCATGCATAAAAGAGTGATGGAAGGTAGCCTGAAAGGTTTGAAACCTTCTTCAGCTAATCTGGCTTGTTCGCACCAGCAGTTTGTGGACGATACGATGCTTATGGGAAGTGCTACTGTTGGTGAAGCAAGAGCTATAAAGAGTTGTCTTGTTCATTATGAGGAAGGCTCAGGACAAAAAATTAATAGAGTCAAAAGTTCCCTCTATTTTTTCAATACCCCTGAGCACAGATAGAGGAAGATTGCAAATATCCTAGGTTGTGGTGTCAATTCCCTTCCTTCAACTTACTTGGGTCTTCCTTTAGGGTCCAAACCTCTGGATTCTTTTTGGATCTCTCTAGTTGATAGGTTTAATAGGAAATTGGTTGGCTAGAAAGGGGCCCTCTTGAGTCAAGCTGGAAAAGTCTTGTTACTTAAGGCTTCTCTTCAGAATCTTCCTGTTTACGCCCTTAGTTTGTTCAAGATCCCTGCTAAGTTTGTTGATATTATTGAAAAGATCTAGAAACATTTTCTTTGGTCGGGGTTGAGGAGAAGAAGAGGATTTCGTTGGTGGCCTAGGAGATTTTGTGTAGACCCTAGAAGTTTGGAGGCCTAGGCTTGAGGAATATCAGAGTGTTTAACAAAGCCCTTCTTTCAAAGCAGGTTTGGAGAACTTTTGCGAATACTCGCGAATGGAATACTATTTGGCGTGGAAAATACTTGCGGGAGGTTGACTCCTTTCAAGACTTTCTCAACTCTTAGAACCTTCCCATTGGTTCTTCTCTATGGAACAATACCATTAAAGCCAGGGACCTGATTGGTAAAGAAGCTTATTGGAAGGTGGGTGATGGTAAGAAAATATGGTTCTAGGAAGATAAGTGTATTGGTAATGAGTGTCTTTGCAATATTCTGACCTATGGAAATCATATGGAGGACTGCAAATCCAGGTTTGGTTGTTTGGTTGGGGATTATTGGAGGAATAATCAGTGGGTTGAGATTTCTTCAATTAGTCAGGATCTCCAACCTCTGCAGGCCCTTCTTAATTCGGTTAGGCTCAGCTCGCAAGGGCGGGAGGACACTATGGTCTGGAAGTTATCTTCCTCTAGAATCTACTTTGTCTCTTATGTAGTGGCATCCTATTACTCTTGCCTCCACGACCCTGTCTAGGCTAAGGTGTGGGTGCACAACCTCACTCTGAAAGTCAATTTGTTTGTTTGGATTCTTATTCAAAACAAACAGCTGACCAATGATAATCTTTATAAGAGGGGGTTCTCTTTTCCTAATAGGTGTTATTTGTGTTGTGTTGAGGCTGAGACTTCCTCACATCTATTTCTCCTTTGTGCTTTTGCTTATGCCATATGGTGTAGGATTATATGAATGTGGGATCTTAGATGGGTTTTCCCTGGAACTATTGTGGATTTTTATAATCAATGGAAGGCCCCCTCAAAAAATTGGGCCCTGAAATTTCTTTGGAACTATATCTTTCCTCACCTTGCCTGGGGTATCTGGAAAGAACGCAATAATAGAATCTTCAGGGATGTGGCTCTCTCAGAGGAATTGGTCTATGGTAAGATAACTAGAGCAATGGTTGAAAACTTTAATTTTCTTAATAATAGGTATAAACGTAAAGGTAAGGTCAGAATGCAAGAGTATGAATGTAGAATGGTGGGAGCCTAGAAAATTAATGTGGATATGTTCAATATGTCCAAAAGTACCAAGGATCCTAGAGATGGCATATTCTAGAGTCTCCCACCCCCTGGTTGGGTTAAAATCAACTTTGATGGCATGGCTAAGGGAAATCCTGGGCCTGCTAGGAGTGGAGGGGTGATAAGGGATGAGAATGGGTGCTTTATTACGGTTGTGGTGGTCCCTTTAGGCACTTAGACCAACCATGTTATTGAATCCTCTGGTGTTTTTCAAACCTTGAAGCTAGCTAGCCAATTGAAGTTTAAAAATGTGTGGATTGAAGGGGATTCGAACAATATAATACAATGCCTAAAGGGTCATCAGAAACCTTCATGGTCTATACAGAATTGGATAGACCTTTCTAAGGAAATTATTAATAACTTTGAGAAAAGTTATATCCTGCATGCTTCTCAGGAAATAAATACGGTGGCAGATTTCTTCGCCAACAAAGGTGTCAAAGCTCAGAAAAAGATGATGTGGCAGGGGCATGATGAGTTGGAGGCTGACGTTAAGGTCCTGATGACGTATGACCGTGTTCACGGGAAGGTGCAATTTCCCATTCCATTGAATGATGGCTGAGTGTCCTCCCCTACAATCTCAGGACTGCGAGTTAATGATTATTCTTAGTTGGTCGAGGAGTAATTACTTTATCTCTCGGTTGCATGTGATTAGTTTCGCACGCTTTCTAGGCATTTTAGGGGCTTGTTTCTGCAAGGTCTTGGACTATTCTATTCATGTCGGCAATACAATGGGTGGAAAAAGTCGCAAGGTGGAGCCGATAAGCTGTGCACAGTTAAGGAGCAATATGAAGCTCTGGAAGAAGTTGGATAATGGTGGCATTACTGTTTTCATTGAGAAACTCCATGGCTGGGACCTAGAGGTGACTAGGGTTTTTGTGAAAGATTGGAAGGATGGTGAGATTAACTTGTTTGGTAGACAAGTGATCATCAACAAACAGTTAATTGCTGAGGTTACGAGCCTCTCGACAGAGGGTATCAAATTCTACAGGGATAGGAAGCAATCTAATGAAGCGGTCAGCAAATTTCCTAAGTCGGACACTGAGAGGGAGGAGTTACAAAGGACTTCCATAAGCTACTATGACTCAGACAGAATTGTCTCGCACTAGAGGAGGGTTTTGAATGTGTTGATGGAGTACGTTACTTTGGATGGTCGTTATACCAGAGTCTTTGGGTATCATTTCATCCTTCTTAATCATTTCAAGCACTAGGTCAGGATTTCTTTTCCTTTTTATCTTACGTCTTCTCTAAATACCAATTTGAAAAGCCATAGACAAAACCCTACCAAGTACTCTATTCTTCATGAAGGATTGCTTGTCCTTATTTATGATCATTTTAAAGCAATTTTGGCTCTACCATACCAGACACCGTCATCTAAGGATAGAGTTGTTGACAAGGAAAAAGGAAAATTTAGGGATTCTCCTCAGAAGAAGGGTAAGAGAAAGGTGTTGGAGGACCCCTCCTATGATATGAATGATGAGGATTCACAGTCGGTTTCGTTGTTTGAGTATTCCAGCCATCCTATGACCAATAGAGAAGAGAGACCCTATTTCCCTATGGACCTCAAGGTGGGGGATCATTATTTTAAGGAGGAACGGGAATTTCCCATTGATATCCTTGCTATAGCCCGCAATGGGGCGGTGGATAATTTTAGGTTAATGAGATGGGTGTTCTTTGAAATTAAGGAGATTAAGTTGAACTAGAGAGCCATGAACAGTAAAATGGAGAAAGCTGATGATGACAATAACATAGGCAGTGGTAGGGGTTGGGCTACTAACTTATGGACTGAGGAAGAGAAGTATATGGTTGAGTGCCTCAAGAAAACGGTGGATGAATTATAGGATTTTAAAAGCAATCATGATGGCAAACAAGCAGATATGGAGGAGCAATTGTAGAACATCAAAAGCTCTCTCCATAAAGTGCTAGTTATGAACCATAAGATTTTAAAATCCACTGCACAGACCATGAATACCATGGTGGAGAACCTGGAAAAAGCCCATCAGGTAAAGACTGTTGTGTTTCTTGATTTGGAAAAAGAGGAAGGGCAACTGGATAGTGGGGGGCCGAATAATAGGACCAAAGCAAATTTGAAAAGAAAGGAAAACCAAGCTTTAGTAAACATCCAAGAGATCAAGAAGTCTGCACTTAATATGAACAGTTTGGAGCAGGAAGCGGTAGAGATCCTCAGGAACCTGGCCTAGGGGCTGGCGGTTTTACAGTTTTTTGTCAGTTTTTTGGTTGTGTTGCCCTGGTTTCTAGTGTTTCTTCATAGTGGGAAGCTTTTTTTTTTTTTGTGCTTTGTTAATGTTTTATCCTTCACTATCTGGCTGTTAAGGGTTTCGGGACCCCTTTAAAACCTATTTGTTCCTTAATCAAAAACATGCTAGATGCAACACCAATTTTTTTGTGGAATTTTTATGAGAGTGGACATGGAAAAGAAGAGCACGATGGAGCAAGAGCATGTGTGAAGTGTGCACTTCATCAACATGAACTTGCTAGTATGTAACTTTCACCATATATATATGGAATCTAGCTCGATATTTTTTAAAAGATTAGATATATATATTTAAAAACTAAATTAAATCCTTTTAAGTTCCTTGAAAGTAATAGGTGACAAATTGTGCCAACTTGTGTACTTGTAGGTAATGCCATACCGAATGCAAACAAAATTGTTGAATGGTGCAAAAGTCATTTTTCAACTCATGACTCAACATACAACACACGATATTTTTGGGAAGTTACAAGTACATCTAGTCAAAATTTGTTAAAATTTTGAATTTCAAAGTTCAAGTGTACATGATTTCAAATTGAATTTTCAAGTTTGAATTACAGATATTGATCGATCAAATCCTTATAGTTGTCAAGCAATTCATGGTATTAGAAGTCTGCATCAAATCATGACAACGGGAAGTAATAGGCCTTATGCAATTAATGTGAGAGAAAAATCATGTTTTTGTGTTGATTGCATTGAGGACAATGCAAATATTGATCAATGTGAGAATATTAGAGATGGGTATGTTTCACAATGGGAAATGAAACAATTAATATCAATGCCTCCTTTTGCTGAAAATGACAATGTCGATGTCTACAATCCACTATATTCAGCTAATTACGAACATGTATCTGTTTTAGTTGTTACAAGTGTGGAAATTGATTAATTTAACTTTAAAATCAAGATTTAAATATATTTTATGTTTAAGTAAGTTTTAATCATGTTTAATTTATGTATATGTGGTGTATGTACAGGAGATATTTTCGTTGTAGTTGTAGATCCTGAAAATGTGGAAGGTGTAGATTACTATCTACTAATATGTATGCAACAAAAAAGCAAATTGGTGGAATCGATCACATATGGTGATGGAAAAGAGTATCCCATTGGATCAGTCATTATTGAAGGCACATATTATCAACAAATAAAGATAGAAAAAAATGGTATTATATTTGTTGATTATAGGCCAAGACAAAAGGTTCTACATTACAGTCACTTAGTTTTGGAAACAAAATAAATTTAGAAACTTTACCTAAAAAAGGACATGCCAAACAAAAGTGTAGGTTGCCTATTGAAGATCATGAAAAGATTTTAGAGATAATTAAAGATAGAGAGGATCCAGATTTTATGTACCAGGAGCTTTAAGTTGTTTTTTGGATATATGTAAATGTATGACTGGATATATATATATATATATATGTATGTATGTATGTATTCAAACTTAAATTATAGATCTAGATCTATAATATATTTATATTGATTGGACATGTGTGAAATGATTTAGAATGGGTTTTTTTCAAAGGCTTGATCATTTATTTTTGGAATTGTATTTAAATAAAAAATTTCCATGTGGAATTCTTAATTTAGTTCAAGAATCTTTGATTTCATAGTTTACATTTGAAAATCCACTTAAATGTGCATGTATGTTAGATCATATATATGCTTGATACAAAACCTAGTGACTTTAAAAATGTTTTCAATTACATTTTGCCTAAATTCCTTTAAATCATCTATTTCCAATTGCATTTTTATGTTGGACATGGAATTCTTTTAATTTCAAGTTAAAGAATCTTTGATTTCATTTGTTGAATCTTAGATCATACATATATATGTACATGCACAGTTTACTTGAAACCTAGTGACTAAATTAAAAAGTTCACATTTTTCCTAAATTTCTTTAAATCATCTAGATTCCTTGATTGTATTTTTATGTTTGACATGGAATTGTTAAACTTTCACTTTCAAATCTTTGAATAAATATTTACATTCAACTCCACTTATATATGAGCTAGATTGAATATATATGTGTGCAATTTTTACAAAACCTAGTTTATGTTCCAATTTTGCATTTAAATTTATGTTCCATGGAATTCTTAAGTTCATGAATCTTTCATTTCATTTGAACATTCAACTCCACAAGTATATTATAGTTGATTTGGTGTTTGAGTGGTGAAGAATCTAGACATACATGTTGTCTCTAGTTTTCTTTATTTTTTATGTTACTAATGTGGCATTCAATAATTTTAAATTATCATCCATTTTCATGTATCCTAATCATCACATCCTAATTATTATTTTCATCCTAAGCATCCCCCATCCTAATCATCAAGTTAAGATCACCTTATTAGGTAATAACTCATTTAACCATAATCATCCTAAAATCATCCCTTCAAGTAATCATTCATTATCATGTTATAATCACATTATCAACCTAATCTCATCCTAATCAAATGGACTAGAATCTAATCCATATATCCTCATCCAAAATGTAATCATTTAAATTATCCATCTAGATTCATCTCAACCATACATCCATTCTCCATCCTTAATAAAAAATCATCACTTGAACATCAAAATCTAGTTAAGGTCTCAATAGAGTCCATACATCATATTGTCCTTTCGTCATCACCCAAAGCTTGAACATCTAGGGACCTTATCCTTAATTTGGACTATCATCCATTTCAAATCCAATCTCCTAATTTAAAAAATCAAGACCTTAAAACTTGATTTCATCTTTAATCCAAATTTGCTTAAGAACAAATTAGCCTATCTTAAGTATAGTTATCAAATCCATTTTGTGAATGTTAGATTGTATCCAGGTTCTCTTGGATTGGTCTTTCTTGTTCACCTCAAAGTGCATTGGAATATATGAACATTGTAGTGAATCATAGTGATGGTGTTTGGGGTCCTTGAGATAGCTACATTTTGGCATCAATTTAGCTTTGTTTACCATGTATAGCTTGAGACCATGTATGTAATGGTCCATCTTTGGTAATTATATTATGGATTGATCAATTTTTAATTTATATAGAATTGTCATCCAAGAAGATCTAGATACTTATATTATGTGCATAACTTGAGATTTAAATATATCAATTTCCAATTGCATATAAATATTCCATGGAATTCTTAAACTTTCAAGAATAGAAATTTGATTTCATTTACATTCAACTCCACTTATAGCTCATGTCATCTAGATCACTTTCTTTGCATGCACAATCAAATTCATGTGTACATTCTAGATTATATGGAATTCTTAAGTTCACTTGAATATATTTGATTTCATTTGCATTCAACTGGACACAAGTATAGCTCATCATCTAGTTCAAGAATTCTTTGCATGCACATTCAAATGAACATGTGTATTAGATTAAATATGGAATTCTTAAGTTCATGTATAGCATGATATATGCACATTTTATGTATTTAACCTAGAGTGACTTTAAAAATGAACATTTAGAGCTAAGAATTCAAGTTGTCGTCTATTTCCAATTGCATTTTAATGTTCCAAGTTTTTAAATATAGCATTAATCTCAAGCATATTTGCATTCAATTTTTTCTATTTCTTGACCTATTTATTAAAGACAAATTCATTTCTATTTATTTAAATTAATTGTACATGTCCATCTTTTTAAATTTACAAATAGCTCAACCATTAGATAGTCCAACATTTTGATTTCACAATGTAATTAGATAGTGCATTTTAACAAACCATAATAAATTTAAATAAAAGTACTTGAACTTGCTAAATAAATAAAACCATAAATTAATAATGCACGATGTATTTATAGATGTAACAAGTGTTCAAACCATAATAATGCACGTATATTTAACAAACCTATTCAAACCATAAAAACATAAATGTATGAATGTGACGTAAATCATAACAAGTATATGTACCATAAAACATAAGTGTGTGTAAATGTTCAATACATAAATCATAAAAAGTGTCAACAACATAATAATCTGATCTCAAACATGTAATACTGTAAAAAAAATCTCAAAGAGAGGGTTGTCTGGTATGAATAGAATCATCAGATCTCTGGCCCGATCTATCCCTCGATCTCTCCCTCGACCTGTCCCTCTATCCATGGCTCGATCTCTCCCTTGATCCATGGCCCAATATCTCCCTCGATCCATGGACCAATCCCTTTGTTGATCCAAGATGTGTGGATCCATGTCCCGATCCAAGATCTCTTAATTTGTGTCCTGAGCCTTCTCCCAACCCTTGCATGTGTTCAAGTATACACATGTTTAAATTTAATTTTTAATACATGTATATATATGTGTACATATATGTAAAATTATCTAAAATTACAATGTACAAGTTCAATGTGTTCAAACTTACATCAAGTAATTAATTTTTATATTAAATTTAAATGTACCTCAGCTACATACTACGCAGGATCGCCATCATGCGCCAAATTTCCAAATTCTGACAAATCACCATATTGCTTAAAATTTTCAAGTACACAATTTCAATCAAGAGTTAAACAACTAGACTTTAAAATGCATTGCATGTATGAATATACATACAAAAAAAATTAGAATATAATTTTATATGTATAAATTATATTCAAGTACCTATTGTGCCTGATCAATAGCTCTACCAATGTCACTAAGATCACGAGAATGTAAAGACATCCCAGGGGGATTTGTAGCATGTACAGTATCAATGGCAAAAAGAAGCAGACTATATGTCCCACGGAAAAAATCAGGTGTCGCAATAGCCTCAACATGACCTATAACATCCTGACGACGACCTAGACAAGCTAAAGGATCAATAGAAACATGATGTGCATGGGATCCTATAGTTTGATGTGGAATATCCTCTGCATTTTCCACCCCATGGCTCGTATGTGTACCAGGATATCATTGTCTAATAAAGTCTTGTACCTGGTCAAGAGTGATCCTATGCTCCTCACTAATAACCTGATATGCTGCTAATAAATCCAAAACTAAGACTACACATATTACACAAAGTCGTGTGGGTCATTTATTCAATATCTAAAAGAGTAGGTAGATTGGTATGAATAAATGGATCATACGATGCAAATGTAGCCTTAGTGGGAGGAAGGCTGGTCCAAAAGCGTAATAAGTATCTACCAACTCGATCAGATGAAATCTGATCAATCTGTGTCGTAATAGAGGCAATGTTATCAAAAATCAGCCTCTGAGTGGAGCATGTTACTGCCTCCCCTATTGTTGCCAATTCCAAACGTTTTGGTAAAACCAAAAGGTTTGGGCCAACTAATGCCCTCTTGTCCACAAGCAGTGGAAAATCTAAACATCTAAATTGTGGTTTATCAGAAAAATGACTTTTACCTTGGCCAGCATGCTCGGGATAAGATGTGTAGTCCACCTCTATATGTAAATGAAATTATGCATATAACTGTTTGACAAAATATTATGGCAGCTCATCATTGTGAGGCCATCTATGATGCGCTACCAACCATCTAGGGTATATGAATGGCGCAACAACAGGATCTACACACCTCATAACCACATATCCTCTAATTTTATTTTTTCCTCTATAAAATGGGAACATGGTTAACACATTTTCACCTGAAACTAATTTGGAAACTTCTTTATGTTTCACTGTGCCAGTAACACTCTAGGCAAGAGACAAATAAAACTGCTCAATGCTAATTTCATCATAAGGATTGTATGATAAAATTGTCTCAATCATTTTATAAATCTCTCGTCTAATAGTGACTAATCTATCTCAATTAGCCAAATTGGGGGAGTTGTGAATTGTTTGCTCTAAACATTTTAGAGCATTGTCTAATCTAGCAATACTATCCTAAAATAAATTTGATCTAGTTTGAGCATCTTGCTCAGAACAAGGGGAATGATGAGATCCCTCATCGGCCATGATATATATATCTGTATATGTAAATAGATAGAGATCTACATATCATTAAAACAAAATATACATGATGTTAAACAAATTTAAATTGAAAATTTCAAAACTAAAACAAATATATATTTAAATTAAACAAAATTTTCAAGTTTCAAAACTAAAACATTTTTAACTTTAAATATATCTAATGAGATAGTTCAAACTTTATATCTATCTCTATGTTCAATAGTTCACCTTCTATAACAACTTAGATAACATAAGAAATTTGACAACTCCAAAGAGACTTTCAATACATGTGTACATGTATATATATATATTTATATGTGCGCATGTGTACATGTGTATGTATATATACATTTATATGTATGTATATATGTACATTTACATGTGGGAGTGCATATGTGCCTGTATGTACATATATATATGTGTATGTGTGTATGTACATATGTACATGTATATATGTGTATGTATGCATATATGTGTATGTACATGTGCATACATGCATATGTATGTATGTATATATACATACATGTACACATGTACATGACATATGTATATACATAAATATGTATGCATAAATATATATGTGTACATGCACGTGTACATATACATACATATATTTATACATACATACTCAAGTACATACATGCATACACATGTATTCATACACATGTACATGTACATATATGTACATACATACATACATACACACATACACATATATGCATGTGTACATACATACACACATACACATATATATATGTGCATACATACATGCATACACACATACACATACATATATAATACATACATACATGCATACACACATACACATATGTATATAATACATACATACATGTACACATGCATACACACATGTACATATATGTACACATACACACATGTACGTGCATTATGTACATAATGTATACATGTACACACATACACATATATATATGTACACATATGTATACATGTACATGTACACATGGTGAACTAGAAATTTGGGGTTTTCAATTTTGAGTTTATAGAAATGTAAATTTAGGTAAAATTTATGTATGTACATACATGTACATACACATACATACACATGCATTTACATATATATGTGTACACATGTACATGTATGTACACTCAAGTACATACACATACATGTACACACATACATACATATACATATATATGTACATGTATGTACACACATACATACATGTAAGGTGAAATTATATCATGTACATCCTTCACATTTGATTAATATAAGTGTGTGATCATTAACACTTGCAATAATTATCAAAGAAAACTAAAAGATTGGAGAGGACATGAAGTGATTTCTTTGTCAATATTCTTAAGAAAACATTGATTGAATCTCTTCCTTAAAACTAGCTCCTTGACAAAACACTTAAATGCTGGTGGACATCGCACAATAGCTGTGTTATCAAATTTATGAATCAGTATGCACAAGAGCAAAATGGGTAATGTCAAACAAAGATAACTAGATTTGCTTAAAAGTCAAGCTTTTGGGAAAATCAATACATAGGATATACAGGAATGAATCAGGCAGTTGTCCATCATTCAACAACTTTAGCATGGAAGCCTTTGTTAGTGAGCTACATTGATTCAATTATGAACTGAGTCCTTGGACGAGGTCCAGTGGGGTTGATAGATAGCATAACAGGCTTATGATTAGATAGTGTTGATGTCTAAACTCTAATATCTAAGCAAAGGACTGGTTGTATCCACCTTTGTCAAGTCTCTCAGTAATATGGTGCTTGTCTAACCCCTCATTTGTCCAGGAAAAGGAACCATTTCCCAAATTCATATCTATCATACCTATATCCACAATCAACTCCATAAAAGAGTCAACAACTTGTTTATTGAAATGAATACCTCCTTTTTTCATATAGAGTTTTCATACATTGAAATCTCCCAAGAGAATTAGCAGCAAACCCAAATTTGTTAGGGACCATTTCTTGAGGTTGTTGATTTGTGTTATTCTATTGATACTTTGACGAGACATATCATATATGTATTGACAATGTAGAAATGCATCTTGAGTTCTAACAAATTGAAAATACTAGGAATCCACAGGAATGTGAAGCATAAGAAATAGGTTCATACATTTGGGAGTTCCAAAGAATTGCTATCTTTGTTTTGTTGCAAAAATGTATAAGATTGTTTCCCCAAAAGGAATGGAACTTTATCCTCTAAAATTTTGTTGATTTGGTAGAATCTTGTAGAAGTATTTTCTAGTTTGTATTCTAGACTTTTGCTGTGAAGTAGGCAATGTTTATTGGGGGCACCTCTCCCCTTGATTTTCCCTAGCATAATGATCATGTGTAAGGCTGATCTAGATTGGATATCTCAAGATAACAAGTAAATCGACCTCCTCAGCTGATGGACTTTGGGAGTTCATATCTGGAGGGCTTTGGATGTACTTGAGTCTTCAACTAGCTGCCAATTGGACTTTTTTTTTGGAGGGGGGAGGAGGGTTGTGTCTTGTTTTCTTCCTTATTGTCAGAGTTAGTGAGGCCCTTTGTGTTTCCTTTAGTTTTTTAAACATGACTTTGTTAGCTAGTTGAGCTTCGTAAAACACCTGATTTGGATTGTGGTATGCTCTGACCTCTTCCTATGTTGGTTCTTTTGTTATGTTAGTTGTTGTGTGGGGCATGACATTTGTGTCTTCTTTTTCTTGCAGACCAAAAAGGGTAGCAAAAGGATTTGTTGATTGTGGTTGAGAGCTTAGAAATGGTTTGTCTTGAACTTTTCTAGCATAGACTTTGGTAAATTTTCTTTCTTGGTCCTGATATGTTGTGTGGCAGCTTTTTCAGGTTTGGATCTATTCTCTGCATCCTTTGATTTTGAGCAGAGCTACTCATGTACATGGTTCCTAACTTAGAATTGTTGGTGGCCTCCACTATTTGACAAGCTTGGCCAAGGTGCTCATATTCTTGGCATATTCTACAGTGAAATGTAATGTTCTCATAGTCCAAGGGTTGTTTCCATTCTCACACTGTCTGGTAATGGTTTGTCTAGATCTAGATTGACACATATCTAAGCATGTAACACACCTATATTTCTTGTCATCATCAAGGATGTGATGACTCTCCAATGGTAGAAATGATTTTCTAGAGCACATTTTCTTACCAATATTCACTTCAAAGAAGTGGTAAACAGATCCAAATAGGCGTTATACTTGGGATTTCTTCCTTAAGGCTAAAAATAGGAACCTAGTGTTTCATAATGAAGCCTGATTAGTTCAAAAACCACTGTATTCCTTGAAATATTTTCTTTGTTTCCTGTGTGGTGGAATTTTTTTTGAGAAAATAGTGTTTAGGCATCATTAATGTCCCCATTGTACTAATAGGCTTCCAATCTTCCCAGATCCATGCTTTAAGAGTACCAGGTCCTTAGAGAGCATCCATAAAATGGCAGTTGACTGCTCTTTTCTTAAGTAACCAGTCTACTCACCATTTCTTTTGTTGTGAAGATAATTTTGGTGAGTGCCCAATTTTGATGACAAATACATTTTCTTTCTTTGCAGGGAATCCAAATCTTTTTATGGACCTTTTTTGCATGTTGTTGGGGAAATCCTCTAACCTCTCTTCTACAAGGTTTCATAATGTCTAGGGCTATCAATTTTTTGTATGACTAGTGGATAGAAGAGTCCTACTCCATGGAGGAGACATCTGCCTCCTCCCTTTGGGTAGAGAATACAAGAATTAGCAAGTGGTAAGAGTGATAGAGTATGGTTCTACATGATGGAATGGTTGCAAGCTGGGTGAGGGTAATTTGACAGAGGTAAACATTCTAGAAGACTCGATTTGTTGAGTATTCTTCTCAATTGTTGAATCTCCAAGTTATCGAATGTATCATTTTCTCTATTAATATGAGGATTTTGTTAGCATTTGCTTAATATTGTTTATTAAACTAGCCAGCAAATGTTTGACCTTCAAATGACTGAAGTCTATCTTTTTACATCCTTGGCACTCTCCATTTTCGAAAGAGACACTAGTTCTAAAAACTCAGTGTCAGCTACAATTCCTTCATTTCTTTTTATTTTGAAATCTCTAGAGTATCAATTCATGATATTTTGAGAATTTTTTGTATAATTTGTAACTTTAAATCATTGATGTTCCACAAAACTACTAAACCCCAAATTTCTAGTTCACTAGAGAAAATTACACAATTTAAACACCAAAAATTGACATTTAATGTTTTGAATTACAAATGAAAAATTATATGCATTTCCTTCATTTAAATCACAAACACCACAAATTTGCAACACATTCAACCAATAAAATGTAACCAGTCAAATTTCTTTGAACCAATCAAACAAACCCTAACTCCGACAAAGCTCCCAAAAAAAACACATCAAATAGAGTTGCCAAAACAAATGTAGAGTGAAGCAAATCAACAAAGAACCTAGGTATGCTGGTGGTCTTAACCTCGACTAAAAACTCTCGCCTCAAAACCTTTCACCCGAGCATGCAAAATGGTCAAGCCCTAGTCTTCTTTTCTTTCTCTTTTTTTGCTTGTTTCATTCAATACCTTTTTGGCCGAGTGACTTTCGGCCGAAAGTTACTCGGCTGAAAATGTACGACCACGTCGACGCCATGTCACTAGCCCATGCTTCAACTGAAACCCTCTCAGCCAAAAATGTGTCGACTGAAAGTAATTCGCTCAGAATTATTTTTTTGGCTGAAAGTGTTACATAGGTTTGTGCTTTTACCCTGACATGCTATAACACGCTCATGTTATGCCTTTCTTTGTATTTTGCTTCTTTTTGCTTCTTTTTGCTTAATGTTTCCCAAGCATGAGATAATCCGAGTGCATTATAACATGCTCACATTATGTCTCGCTTGATGTGTGCAAGTTTGTTAAATGTATGTTTGATGTATGTTTATATATATTTGTATGTATGTATGTATGTATGTATGTATGTATGTGTGTATGTATGTATGTATGTATGTATGTATGTATGTATGTATGTATGTATGTATGCCTATATGTATGTATGTATACTTGTATACTTGTATACTTTTATACTTGTATACTTGTATACTTGTATACTTGTATACTTGTATACTTGTATACTTGTATACTTGTATACTTGTATGTTTGTATGTATGTATGTTTGTATTATGTGTGTTTGTATGTATGGTTGTATGTATGTAAGGGTTTTGGGTTTAGGGTATATAAGGGTGATGGTATAGGTTATAGGGATGAGGGTTGAGGTTTCAGAGTTTAGGGTTTAAGGTATAGGGTTGAGGGTTGAGGTATTAGTGCTTAAGTAATAGGTTGAGGGTATAGGGTTGAGGGTTGAGGTTTTATAGTTGAGGGATAATATTTAGCTCGTTGAGTGTATAAGATTAAGTTTGTAAGGTATAGGGATTAGGTTTTAGGATATTGGGTTTAGGGTTTACATTATGGATTAAGGGTATAAGGCATAGGGTGAACGGTTGAGAGTGTATGGTTTAGGGTTCAAGTATAGGGTTGAGGGACAATATTCAAGGTTTAGAGTATAAGGGTGAGGTTATAGGCTATAGGGATGAGGGTTCAGGGTGTAGGGTTCAAGGTTTAAGGTATATGGTTGAGGGTATATAGGGTTGAGGGTTGAGGGTTTATAGAGCTAAGGGATAACATTCAAGGTTGAGTGTCTAAGCTATAGGGTTTAGGGTTTAAGATTGAGGTTATAAGGCATAGGGATGAGGGTTGATAGTTTAGGGCATAATTTTAGGGTTGAGGGTATAGGGTGTAGGGTAGAGGTTTGAGGGTTGAGGGATAATGTTTAGGGTTGAGTGTCCAAGGTTAAGTGTATAGGGTATAGGTCCATTAGGGTTTAATATATTGGGTTGACATATTAGGGTTTAATTATAGGGTTGAGGTTTGAGGTTGTAGGGTGTAGGGTTTATGGTTTAAGGTTTGAAGGTTTAGTGTTTAAGGGTTGAGGGTTGAGGGATTATGGTTGAGGGTTGAGGGTTTAAGCATTGAAGGTTGAGAGCTGAGGGTTTAAGGTTTGAGGGATTAGGGGTTGAGGGTTTAGGGTTTAAGGGATTAGGGTTGAGGGTTGAGGGATTATGGTTTAAGGGTTGAGGGATTAGGGTTTAAGGTATAGTGTCGAGGGTTAAGGGTTTAGGGATAGGGTTTAAGATTTAAGGTTTAAGGATTGAGGGTTGAGGCTTTAGGGATAGGGTTTAGGGTTTAGAGTTAAGGGATTAGGGTTTAAGGGTTTATGGTTTAAGGGTCAATGGTTTAGGGTTTAATGGTTGAGGGTTTAAGGTATTAGGGTTTAACGGTTGAGGATTAAAAGATTAGGGTTTAGGGTATTATAGATACCTTAAATTGTCCAGACTAGCGAACAACACTATTTAACTAGCTTTCACCCTTCTTCCCTAAATGATTAAATAATAAATTATTATTTAATTATTATCAAATTTTATATTGATCTATTAATTAAGTGATTTAACATTATTTAATTAATTTATCCTCAATCATCATTTTTGACTAATTAAATAAATCTCATTTATTTAATAAATGTGTTAATTTAACCTTATTCTTCTTGATTAATTAAATAAACATAAATTATTTAATTGTCACTAACATTACGTATTCTTATAAATTAATTAAATAGTTATCATTAATTATTTAATTAAGCCACTTTCCCTTCTCCAAATTTGAATAATTAAATTAATTATTCAATTTCCCATCACTCAACATGGTCAATAAATAAATATACCTTTATTTATTAAATTCAAATGCAACTTGCACGTTCCTCTCAAAAATTAATTAATTATTAAATTAATTAAAACATCCTCAAATATCTTGATTGAATAAATCATGCCCACTGATTTCTCAATCTATTTCCCAATCCCACTAAACACTCAAGCTAATTTCTTCAATCCCACTAATTATTCAATCTAATCCTACTGATTATTTAATTAAATCCCTTAATTGGATCAATCAAAGGAGTGCACTGACCAATCTATTTCCTCTCTACAATTCTCAACCATTTATCATGATCTTTCATTGTTACATCTCAATTGTTCATCTGAAAATCAGAAATCTATAAAACAACCTTCTTCCTTCTCAAAAATGATCAAATAATCTAGAGAATTTGTGGATAGGTCATGTCAAATTGGCTATTGAAACACATTGAGAAAATACTTGCATTCTAGATCACCATTACAACTACCTTTGAAGCTTTTGCACATGGAGGCTTCATATTGATCAAGCAATCCAACACCCGTTATCAATACGAACAAACTCCGACATGAGATAGTAAAATTTTAATCTTTGAATTTGTTTGTGTTCTCATTTATGCTAACATTGCTTGTTGAATTCATTGCTTTACAATCGCATTTCATGAGTAGGTTGGGATTTATCTTGTTTTGATTTCATTTCTATAATTTCATTGATCCAATTCCCCTTTACACATTTTGGTACACTTGGTGGGACCTAGGTCCTTAACTGTAACGTTTCTTGTTAAGTTTATAAGCAATTGCAGGTTTTGGGTCACTCACATCTTTTGTTGGAATCGCTTTTGCCAACTGGGACATTGTTACCTTAAAATATAAACACATTTGTTCCTTTTGTTTGGCCGCTATAGACCCAAATCTAGCCATTATCGACCTAAATCTTGCCGCTATTATCGAGAAAGGTTGTTATTGTCTTTTTTATCTTGCAAATTTATGAGTCTAGGTATTTGAACTGACATTACAGAGCTGCTTTCGCCCTAAAAATGGACACTATAAACCTAAATCCTATTGCTATTATTGAGAAAAGCCAAAATCACACTAAATACAGGGTCACTATTGCAAATAACAAGTCCGCTATTGCCTTTTTTTCTGAGTCTGTGTCAATTTTGCAAACTTTTTTGGATTTGTAGTATATCTAACCCTAACTACTAGTTGTTTGTTGTATTTTGTGAGATTGTTTAACATTGTTGGTGTAGCTCTTGCAGGGTCATGACATATTTTTGTTGGAACAACTAATCATTTACTTTCAAGGTTGGTGAACGGTCAAAGGCTTTTAATTTTCAAAGCATTTTTGTATGAATGTTTTTTAAGTTTTTAAAACATTTACATTTGGTTTTTTTAAAATGAATTCACTTTCCTTTGGTGCAATAAAACTAAATAAGACAACTTGAACATTTACATTTGGTGCTCTTAAAATGAATTCACTTTATTTTTGGTGCATTAAAATTAAACAAGATAACTTGAACATTTACATTTGGTGCCCTAAAATGAATTCACTTTCTATTGGTGCAATAAAACTGAACAAGACAACTTGAACATTTATATTTGGTGCATTAAAACTTGGTTACAATCTTCAAGTATTTTGCTGTATAAAATTGAATGTTTCATCTTTTCTAATTGCAATGACAACCAAACTATTTATGGCATTCCTTGTTTGAAAGTCTTAAATATTTGAAATTGGTGCATTTAGAACATAAATTTTCATTTTTAAACACCTCAATTTTGGGCTTAAAAAAATAAAATTACAATAAATTGTATGTTGTGTCCATCGTGACTGGAAAGCCAAGTGTGTATCCTCTCCCACTGTTTCTTTGGACGATCCTGGGTGACAAGAAACACTTTGGTCTCTTTTCATATTTTTTTACATCATTACCTTTCGATCAGGTCTGCCTTGAGATAAATCCCGCATTGAAGAACTCAAGGCGACCCAAAGCATTTTTCCCTTTGGGATGCAATAAAAATTAGCTTCGACTAAAGCCTGGGTCTAACTGAAAATTACATTGTTGAAAATGCCATTCAGAAAAGGGAGGTGTCCACATTCGTGTGAGGTATAAGCAATCCCCTAGTAGGAGTGGTTAAATCCTTGAGTGGCTTCCTAGGCATTAGCAAGGCATTGAGTTCCCCGAGCAATGACTAAAACCCTTATAGTAGTTGACCACCTTATGGATTGACCGTGTATTGGCAATATTTTTTAGTGCAAGGGATGCACACCATACCCTAAAGCTTTTTACTCACTATATGAACTCCCTTGAGTTGAGACAGAAATCCCTGACTTAGCATAAGCTACTTGTAGATTTTCGGGAAAAGGGTGATTTGGGCTATCCTTCCATTCTAGGAGGCCCCTATTTGTCCACTCTCACAAATAATTAAGTGTATACATCCCTTTAGGTGTCCCTACCCTATATTTGAAGAAGCTTCCAAGTTGTGGGCCAGAAAATGTTACCACTGGCTTTAACCTTAGGGATAAAACTACTTGAAGTGTTTTCTAATGTGTTATTTCCAGTTTAAATTGGGCTAATTTTGGCCTATTGTCATCAAAACATTATGATCAAGTCATACACTTTTTTTCTTGTGTTTTACCACTTGTTGTATCTCAAAAACATTATCTCAAACATCAAATCAAATGAACACCAAAAGCTTGCAAACTTCTCAAAACAAACTGCCATCACAAAACTGGAAACTGCTGAAACAAAGTCGCTACTATCAAGATTTGCCACTACTATATGTTACTGTAGTCGACCTAAATTTTTCTCGTTATTGCTCAGATTATCCACTATTTTTATCACTAGTTTATGATAGTCACTATCAAAACAGAGTCACTTTTGAAAAACTTTCTTGTAGTTGCCTTAAAATAGAGTCGTTATTGACCTAAAATACTATCGCTATTACCTTAAACAGAAACCACTATTGACCTATTTGCAGACTTGTCTCAAAATTGGTCAAAACAACTAATTTTCAAACATTTGGGCTAAAAAATACATTCAATTATCAAAGAACAATATTGGACCTATCATTCAAAATCCAACATCACCATTCTTCAAATTGGACTTGGTTTACATAGGGTTCGTGAGTACCATCTTTTGGACACAACATTTGTACCATAACTTATTAACATCCTTCAACATCACCAAATCAACAACCAAACATCAACCTATTCTTGGACACATATTGAACCCAAGAAATCAAACCATTATCTTGCTAGTGTTTTTTTAGAGCAACCTTTACTTGCAACCTCATAGCTAGTTCAAGTAAAGCATACACCATATCCTCTAAAGCATAGAAAAACATTAATTTGAGTCTTGTGAACTATTGTGTTCTAAACTAGAATCAAATCAAAAACCAAACATCATAGCTTCATTTATCTGATAGCACCCAAAATCGACTCATCTCCTTATCATAGGGTTGAGTAGCAAAATCCTACCATCCAACATCAAGCTTGATCGTCTACATATCATAACATTAACCCATAGAAAATAACCAACAACCTTTGTCCAAAAGGTATACACACATCCCCTTTTTACATCATTTTATCAAACCAAATCTCAAAACGCGTCATTCCATTTCCATAAGTTATTGTCTCAAACTTACCAAGGTCTCTTGAGTTTTTTTTATTACTACGACAAGATCACAACACAAAAAGAAAATGGAAGCCAATAAAATCAGTGCTGGTATACCAAACACCAACACCACCAACAAGGAAACTCAATCATGGGGTTATGATCCTAGGACATACTCAACTCCCAAATAACAACCAACATTTAAAGCACAACTAAGTCAACCACCTAGTGATTAGGAAATACGCCTTCAACATCAAGACATATTTTCTAGGAAACAAGATCAACCTCCTAAACCTATAGACATTATCATAGAGGAGTATGATAGTGATGAGGAAATCACTGATGAAGTAATCTTAGAGTGCTCCCAAGATCCAAAAATATATAAACAAGTATGAAAAAGATGATTGGGAAGGATCCTAACACATATTTCCTCAAGCTAGCACAAAGTGGGGCCAAGTTGCCGACAAACTTTAACATTGAAGTTCTTAAGGATCCCAACCTCGTTCCTTTGGGAACCAATAAGTGGTAAGACAAATACCCAAAACAATGATAGATCCCAAGACACCACCATTATTCTTAAATGCGCATATCAATGACCAATCTTTTCCTCAAAATGTGGAGAATCCATTGTATAGACATCCATCCCAAATTGAACAAGCAGTGGTAGCCCTACATACTCAAGAGAATCCAAACCTCTTGACAAATCAAAACATGCCACCACAGAATATTAACATAATGGGACCCAACATATATGAGACTTCTTGGAATAACCAACAACAAGGTCCCAATACTAATATGCAAGACATGGGACAAACACAATATGTAGTGAACCAACAAGGCAACAACCCTTTACAAACACAACTACAAGTTAAAAACCCACCACACATGAATCAAAAACCACCCCAAGATCAAGGAATGTACCAAGGAAATATTCAAAACCAAACTCAATACAGACCTCAACGCACTAATACATTTGACTGCAAAATACGACGAAATATGTAAAATATGATGTTCGTCGGGTGCTTGTAAAATTTGATGTGTAATTTCCAATTTTTTTGAAAGTTTATCCCCAATGTTTGTCAAAATTTCAACGAACCTAGCGTTCGTCGAAATGTCGGCTATTATTTTTGTCGAATGTTTGACAAACATGAAAAATTAAAAAAAATCAAATTGTGGCTGACATAAAGAAAAGTAAGTTCGCGCCTGATTTATTGCAACAATGTTTTGCTCTACTTAAGATAGTTTGTGGAGAACTAAGGACAATTTTCTTGGGAAAAATCAGAAAAAATTCAAGAAGATATCACGAGGTTGAGGGTAGTCATTGTCTTTTTGCAGAATTCAGTTGTGAAGTCAAATTTGTAGTTCCAGGTTTGAAAATCATATTTTAAAGCAACATCTCATCAGATTTCATTTTTAGAGGTTAAGGGTTTTGAGAATTTCATGTCCAGATTTTGTTGTGTGGAATCACCATAAGATCCCAACCGAGGAACAGATTCTTGTGACTGTAATTATGTGATCCATAGCTCTATTAGTCATGTGGCATAGTTGTGCTATAACAAATCTGGGACCGCATTCATGTGTGACCCAAGTTTAATGTGGCTATGTTGTGATAGAAATGGAGCTCATATAATGTAGTTAATTCGGGGTTGTATAATGTAGCTGTCAATCATCATTAGGTGCATTCAAGTTGTCTCAAGTTTAGAAGGTTATGATGTATTTATAGCATGATCCAAGAGTGATTACCTCTTGCTGCAATAAAGAGCATATAACTCTGGTTGACATGTAGAGTGGTTGTGTTATATCAATTATGTAGTGCATTCAAGCACAACCCATGTTTAATGGGCTATTCTAGAGAGTGATCAAGATTTTCTAAACCTTATGAATGTTACTTGACATATATTTGCATAATCTGAAATTCCTTCAAAGGCTTTTGAAGTATCAATGTATCCTATATAGGTTTTAGAATGATTTCTTTTAATTAAAAAAATAAATAAATGATGTATTTCCTTGTAATTAGATAATGTGGAGATCTCCTAAATCTGCCCCAGCACACTATCCTCTTTGGCACTGTATTCATTACTCCAGCTACTAGGTGTTTACATGTGACATCTTTAATATCTTCATGACTGTGGCTTTTAAATAGATCTCAGTCTTTGCTTTAATCCTTTCATGGTAACCCTTGAGTTCCATAAATCACTTTCAATCTCTTCTAAGAGCGTTGTCTTAAGCTGGTATAGCGTAATATAAAAGCAAAGTCCTTCATGTA